>CM062295.1:327543178-327704917 GCA_031216915.1 Pictodentalium vernedei
GGGGACCATCGACAAATATATAGATGCATGTGCATGCCCCACTAGAAACCTTATTACCTCACCTGCACTAGCGCCGAGAGGGTGGGCTAAGAGGGGACAACTGCCTCGGGCCGCGTTAGGGGTCCTGGATTTTTGGTGTTTAAAAAGTGTAGGTTGACCTATTGACACGTCTGAGCTAAAAGTCGTGGAATGCATTTGGTACAGGCCTGCGACGCTGGTGGAGGTGTCAAGAGTACATAGTTTCATTACTGACCAGGTTCCATTCATATAATTATTATATATATAAAAAATACCACTTGTTCTAGTTTGTTGGTTTTCCATCGGTCTTTCCAGCATCGTGGTGGTCACGATTATCGTTGGAGAAAAAATGCACCATACACACAGAAATACAGGTAATAAATTACCCAAATTGAAAGGAAATAATTGAATAGATATTGTCAAGAAAATGCAGAATGCAAGCTTCTCCTAGCATTAATTTAAAACAAATTTCTGGGGGAGGACCCACAGACCCCCCCCCCCCCCCCCCCCCCCCCCCCGCTTATCGCTTCGCACCTTTGGCGCTCGCAGGCTCCATAACGCCCATTCTACGCTTTGCCCCTGGGCTCATCCTTGATCTTGGCGGCCGTGCTCACCTACCGGAAAGTCAGGGTGAGCTGTTGTGATCACTCACTCACTCGCCGTCCGTCGTCCGTCCGTGAACATGATGTTCGTAACTTCTCCAAAACCACTGAACCGATTTGAGTTAAATTTGAGGTTATTTTTTGTCTGACATAGCATTTTGTTTTTCTTCAAATCAACTTGCCCTGCCCCGTAGGGACAGGGTGGGAAAATAAAGCTTCTCATGAACCAGTGGATACAATGACTTGATATTTCGTACTGAGCTCCCATTTGAGTTGTAGAGTCAAGTTTGTCCAAACGAAGTTCGTGGAGAAATATTTGCCTTTGTAATGGGAATAAATAACAATAAATTTCTATTTTCTAAACTGATGAGCCGATTTGAACCAAATTTGGTAAGTGGTGTTGAGTTATAAATACTTCGTTTATGTAAAAAATTCTCTCATCTCCGTGGGAAGCCTAGGAGCTAAAATATAAATATTTTCAAACGCCCATATTTCTCAAACCGCACGGAACAGAGATCTGCCATTTAGTATGAAGCATTCTTAGGACGAGTAGAATGGAATGGACTTTAAAAAAAAAATTCTATCGATTTTGCCATAGTGTACTGTAAAGGAAATCGAAAAAAAAATGCAGAGTCAAAAATTTAAAAAAATCTTTTTTTTTCAGAACCACTGATCAGTGTCTCAATATTGGTGTAGAACATCCAGCATCCATGGGGGTGGATGGGTGGGTGGGGAGATAAGATACCTGTAAATTAAAACTGAGTCCATTGATTCTTATTTGGGCTCAGGAGCCCGAGAGTAGGTAATAAAGGCGGATTCAAGGACACGTCTACTATTTATTGTACAGTTACACGTACATCGATGTACACCTCCATAGGATTTAGTGTTAAAATCGTGTACAAGTACACGAAAATGTTGTTTTTTATGGTGTCGATTCTGGGACAACTGGATTCTATATACACGTCGCTCAAGAGTGAAAAAATGTATGCAATTTTAAGAAAAATGAGGTCGATTGTCTGGTCTAGAATCCGCAAATGGGTTTCCCCCATAGGATTCAGTGTTAAAATCGTGAGCAAAAAACGTGTTGCGGATTCTAGGCCAGCATCAAAAAACGGTTTGCGGATTCTGGGCCATCTGTATCTGTACACGATTTTAACACTGAATCCTATGGAGGTGTACAGGGAAACCCATTTGCGGATTGTACATCAAAAATCGACCTATGTACGGTACATGGAAAAAAGGTGGCTCTGAACCTGCAAAACCACTGCCACGTTTCCCGATCGTGTTTGGGACGGTATAGGAGGAAATGAAAAAAAGTGATTTATATACAGGAGAGAAAAAAAATATAAATAAATAGTTATTTAAAAATAAATATATCAAATCGAATGGATAATAAAAAATACGTAAATCATGAGCGCTTCCCAGACTATTAGAGCAAGGTTTCTTTTAAAAATGCTGATGAGAGCCTACGCATTCTGTGTGAACGAACAACTAGGTCGCCTCTTGTTAGAACGATGCGTCGGATGTCGGGATCACCTAGACTTCGATCACGAGAATCATTCGTGTCTGACGATGGAAAGGGAAGATATGGTCGTCAAGTATTTCAAACCGGCGTTCGAACGCGTTCAAATCGACGAAGTGATCGCGTTTTGGAAGAGATTACTCTTCTGTAAGGATCGAGACAAGCCCACAGTTTCGGAAGAACTGAAATTGGCGCGTAGAAGTCTGACTTTAGAAGACAAGGGATGCATCATGAAATTATTGTTCAATGAAGCATACGTCTAAGTTTTTCTCGTTGATATAAAATAGGGAGAATAGAAAATAAAAAATAAATACACACATAATTTTTTTTTATCTAATATTAGAAAGAAAAAAACCCCACAAAAATGAGAACCAGAAATAAATTGTATCCGACGTTAGATGACGACGAGGACGAGAAGCCGAACGGCATTTTGCCGACGGCACCGTCGCTAGAAGAAAAAGAAAGAGGAGAGAGGTATCGCATCGATCAAATCAGTAGAATCCAAGCGTATCTAACTCGAGAGAGAGATTCTCGCCGTTCTCTGAAGAAGAAGTATTCGCGTTTCATGAAATTCGTCAACGCGATCGACACGACACTCATCACGATTTCCATGGGATTATACGTGGCTGGCATTGGTTTGTTGTTGACCGCGGTCGGTATTCCGATCGTGTTAACCTTAGAAGGAGTGGCTCTCGCCGCCGGATTGTTTAGCACGCTCGGAAACTTTTTGAGTAGGAAATTATATCTGAAGGCGAGGAAACACGACAAGATTCGCATCTTGGCCAACTCCAAGATCGACAGGATATCCGAAATAATCTCGATGGCATTGAAAGACGGTAGGATATCGGACGGAGAATACTTCACGATATTGGGCGAGAAAACGAAATACGATACCATGAAAGAAGCCGTGAGAATCAAGACTCGTCAGATCATCAAGGAAGAGATGAAGGCTTCTCTCGTGGAAAAGGGGAGGAAAGAGGCCAGGGAGGAATTCAGTAGGATGATAGAACTCAAGAGCAGCGATTGAAAAAAAAATATATATATAATAAGAACAGAATTTTTAAAAAAAAAATATTAAATTTATATATAAAATAAAAACGAAATTAATTTAAATAACTCTCAAAAAATGTATTGCGTAAAGTGTAAGAGAGTTACCGAGACGAGTAATTCTCAAGAAGTACGAACTGAAAACGACAGACAGATGCTTCGCGGAATTTGCGACGTGTGTGGTTCTATCAAGACTCGATTCGTCAAAAAAAGAACTCGAGCAAATGTAAAGGCATCGTGAATAAAATGATCAATAATCTACCTTTCGAAATGCATCTGCCTGGTCACAGTTTCACGAGACCTGGAACGAAATTGAACAAGAGACTCAACGCCGATCTGACTCCTAAATCTTGGAGCAAACCTGTGAATAGGATGGACGCGGCCACGTATGATTATGATCTGTGCTACGCCGGACATCCCGACACCAAGACTCGCAATGATGTCTGCGATAAAAACATGTTGGGGAAATTGAGAGGTATATCGAATCCGACCAGGAGAGAGAAGATAGAACGTTCGATGGTCGGTAATCTGATCGGTGCGAAACGTCGATTCGGATGGGGTGTTCAAAAAAAAATAGCACATCTGAAAAGAAGAAGAAACGATTATTGACGAGCGAATTGGCCAAGGAGTTATACAAACCCATCGCGCGTAAATTTTGAAAGAGAAGGGTGTTTGTGAAGGGTTTGGATGATATTTGGTCTGCCGACTTGGTCGACATGAGATCATTTTCGAGGTGGAACGAGGGTGTTAAATATCTATTGACGGTCATCGACGTGTTTTCCAAATATGGTTGGATCAGAGCTTTGAAGAATAAATCGGGACCTTGCGTCACCAGGGCTCTGAAGAGCGTGTTCAACTCGTCTTCTCGAAAACCGAATAAATTGTGGGTGGATAAGGGAAAGGAATTCTACAACAAGCATGTTCATCGATTGGTCGACCTCTACTCGATCAAAAACGAAGAGAAAACAAGCATGGTGGAACGTTGGAATCGAACGATGAAGGAAAAGATGCATAGATACTTCACAGCGAATTCGACCAAGAAATACATATACGCTCTGAACGGTCTGGTTAAAGATTACAACAACACATGACACAGATCGATCAAGATGACTCCCGTGGAAGCTAGCGATCCTCGAAATGAAAAATGGGTCTACGCGAATCTATATCCTGAGAGATCTAAGATTAGGAAGAAGTCTAGAACGCCGAAATTTGCAGTCGGTGATCGAGTGAGAATCTACGCTTATAAGAAGCACTTCAAAAAGGGTTATACTCCTCGATGGACCTCGGAAATCTTCGTGATAATCAAAATATTTCACACCAATCCGGTGACTTAAGAAATCGAAGCTTTGGATGGAGAAGAGATCATCAGAAAGTTTTACGAACAACAATTACAGAAGAGAGAGTTTTGATAAAGAAAAACAAATTTCTTTTATTTACTCTCTTTAACATTTTCTTGTTTACACACATATATATATACAGGAGAGAAAAATAATAAAAACTATTTTTAGATAAAAAAAAGCAAGCTAATTAATAAACAAAAAAACAAAAACCCTTTAAAAATGGCAAATATACTAGATATAGCACAAAGCATGGCGAAGGATGAAAGTATTCAAGAATATGAGGTTCACGAATACGAACCGGTAACCGGAACGAGTTTGAACAATGCGGGAGAGAAAAGAATCAACATCAAAACTCAAGATCTATTCGTCCATCCTAGCAAGAGTTACATAATGGTGCAGGGACGTCTCACCAAGGAAGATGGGAGCGACTACGCCGCCGACGACACGGTTACTCTAGCCAGTAATGGCATTATGCATCTATTCAGTAATATAAAATACATGCTATCCGGACAAGAGATAGAATCTGTGTTTCATCCCGGTCAGGCCACCACGATGTTCGGACTCTTGACGTATCCGGATGATTTTTCGAAATCCAGAGGACTTAATCAGTTGTGGATGAAAGACACCGTCGACCCTGCTAGCGCCGGCGCTGCCGCGATATTCTACGTCGTCAAGACGTCCAGACCTAAAGGAACGTTTTCATTTAGGATACCTTTGAAACACATCTTCAGATTCGCGGACGATTACAACAAGATCATGTACGGATTCAAACACAATCTGACGTTGATTCGAAAAGGAAATGACGAAAAGTGAGACCCCCTGCGACCGATGTGGGTAAGTTAACTCTACAGAAGATATCGTGGTTCGTTTCGCTTGTGGAGTCTTCGGTCGCGGAAAAAATGCGTCTCTACAAGATCATAGAATCCAAGAGTAAATTACCTGTGGGATTTAGAATGAGACAGTGCGACACGGCTAGCATTCCACCCTCCACGAATCACTTCGATTGGAGATTGACAGTGAAATCCGCTTCCGAGAGACCACGTTTCATCGTGGTTGCGTTTCAGACTGATAAGGATGGGTCTCAGGAAAAGAATGCGTCGCTGTTCGATCACTGCCATTTGAGAAACATGCAAGTGTTTCTGAACGCCACGAGATATCCAGCAATCGATTACAACACGTCGTTCGACAAAAACGATTTCTGCAGACTGTACGGCGATGCCACTGATTTTAGAAAGAAGTATCACGGTCTAGATGAATTGATGAGCAACCCTGACATATCTCCTGGCGAATACAAGTCGATGTATCCCATGTTCGTATTCGACGTCAGTAAACAGAGTGAACGACTCAAGAGTAGCATCTTAGACATTCAGATCAAGATGCAATTCGATAGGAACGTGCCAAGAAAAAACGAAGCCTTTGCCCTGGTCCTGTCAGACAGAGAATTACAATTTGAACCAGATGGAAATAAGATGTTGATCATTCAATGAGAGATGTGTGTGAAAAAAAAAATATATATATAAATAAAAATTAAAAAAATTATTATAAAAATGAATGATAAAGAAAGAGAATACTTAAGAAGAAACAGATGTCTTTTGATTAAAAATATTTCACAAGATTCGTTAGCAATAATTCTAGACACTTTAGTCGAAACAGAACCTTTGATATTGACCAATTATATGAGACGTGAAATCGAAAGTAAAATCTTGATAGAAGATAAGACCAGAAAACTTTTAGACACGTTGACGTATAGAGGACCGACTGCTTTTCAAGAATTTATAAAAGCTCTTCAAAATGCTAAAATAGATGTCGATGCGTGTTTCGAGATAGGTGATCCAATTTCACGAGATGAAACATTTTGAGAAATAACGTATTAAAACAAAACCAAAAAAAATAAAAGTAATGAGATCTAGAGAGATTGAACATCTTTCTAAATCTCATTACTTTTTTTTTTTGTTTTTAATAATCACTCATTATTTTTTTTTAATTAATTATTTCCACGCGTTCACTGTTTGTTCAAAGGATCTAGTTCGATCAGTAGACTCACCACGGAACTGGCGGCTTTGGGATTACTGGGTTTTGTAACGAAATTTATCCTGTCTCCGGCGTTCACTTTGAGAGGCGTGCCGAACGTGCTAACATTCACGTGTTGATTTTCAGTCTTTTCGACACTGTATTTCTTATCGCTCTCTACTCCATTCACCACGAGATTGACGACCGCTCTGTTATTCAAATCTGAGGAAGCCAGAGCCATTCGAATGATTTTACCTCCCAACGGCATGGGATATCCCACCTGACCATGTTTCAATCCGCTACCTCCGTTTCCGAAAGACCACTCGGTTTTTCCCTACTCTAACGTGCCGGCCTCCTCGGACAACACGGTGATCAATTTTCTAGCATATTTGAGTCTTTCCACCACCGAAATCAGGGTGCAGGCGTCTGTCTTGTTCACGGGATCTGGTAGATTTGTGAGCGCGTGTCCACCCATGTCTAGTTTACCTTCCATGATGTCGCCCTTTCTCCAGACCGAGTTGTCATCCATGTACTTCCTGCTGACCATGCTGGAATCGAATTCGGGATCGTGATTGAGTCCGAATAAATTCTCACTGTTCATGTTGATACCACCCTCCATGGTTCCGCCAGATTGTTTGTTCAGGTAGAGATCGTCCACTTGCGATTCTATGTATTCTTGTGATCATATCACGGCAGAATCTACATAGCCCTTGTTGACCGCGGTTGAGTCCGCATCCGTGTCGTCGACCTTCAACAGATTCAATATCTTGTTGAATCCAGCATTCAGATCCGATTTCATTTCTCGTTTGTCAGACTTTCTCTGTTCCAGATCTACATAGTGTTTGGTCGCCACGTCCTTGGGATTCGTGGGAGTGGCCACGTTCGTTATCTTGTTAGAATTAGTGTTCAATTCCGAGTGCATCGTTTTCTGTACGTATCTATTTCTCAGATGTTCGCTGAATCGTGCGTGAGAGTCGTCCACGTATTTCTTGGTCGCGGCATCGGTGGGATCTATGGGATTTGCGATGTTCACCAAACGTTTAGATTTCAGATCGAGATCGTCGGTCATGGCTTTATCCACGTAATTATCTAGCATGATTCGTTCGAAATCCGTGTTCCCCCTGTCAACGTATTATTTAGTCACAGCATCTGCAAGATCTATCGGCTCGGGAAGATTGTAGAGCTTCTTATCGTTCATGTTCAAAGGTTCCTCTCGAGGTTCGTATCTCTGAACGTAACGTTCGTCCAAGTTGGCAACATCGTAACCATCGTCGACTTCGAGCGTCTTCCTCTTCTTTTTTAGGTTGACTTTTTCGTCGTCACTTCTACCAAATTTATCGACTGGCATGTTGTTTTGAGATTTTTGTTTTAAAAAAAATATATTTCAAACGCAGTTTATTAAAAAATGAATTATTTCACTTATTTTATTTGTCGTTTCTATTCGATTAAATTTTTTTAAATAATTTTTTACCTTTATATACTATAAAAAAATCTCTCTCTAATGTAAATCATTGAGAATGTCTTGAAACTGATCTCCTTCAGACCATCTCTTGAGAACGTAGAGACACAAGTGACCGCAAAACACTTGATCTGGTGATTGTACTCGTTCTGTGTTGTAACGAACCATTGATTTGTGGAAATAGTTCTTTATTTCTTTCGGTGGTGAGATTCCGTAGCTGTCGAAATAATAATACTTCTTCTTCCCGTTCTTGAACCATGCCACCCAGTGAGTGCCTTCACCCGATAAATCGTCTAGATTTAAAATTCCGCATTCCGATTGTCGAGGTCTTCTCTTCGGCAAGGCATCTCTGGAAAACACGCCTAGAAAATCTTTGATTTTCAAATCCTTCTCCGCATTCGACAGATCGATGTTGGATAGGGGTTCGTTAGGTAAGACGACACCTTCTACGGATATCTCTATTTTCTTATTCATAAATGCGTATATTTTTTTTAATTTATTTATTTTATTATAATTCACTAAAATGCCGTTATTTTTTTTTATATTTTTTTCTTTTTCTTTTTAAACTAACTCTATCGACTTCCATAATCTTGAATCCGTCTAATTCCTCGACATTCATAGTCTTGAATCCGTCTAATTCCTCTTGATTTTCTGGAATCCTATCATCCACAATCATATCTGAAATCCTATTGTCTAAAATTAGATCCAAAGTCCAATGTCTGCATGCCAAAGTGCTTATTTTATCGTCTAACATGAATCTCTTATCGTCGTTGGCCATCAGCGAAATCTTGTTGACTATTTCAGTATACAAGTCGTGATTTTCGCTTTGAATCGATTTCATAGTCTTATATACCGGACCACTCCCTAACAGACAATCTTTATACTCTTGGAAAGAGATGTTTTTCTTCACCACGCACGCTTTAACCCCTTTGCACTTCTTGATCTCTTCATCTTCTAGACGATAAGCATACAGTTTGGGTCTCAAGCCCACGAATTTGAGGATTTGTTTACCGCCGCTCTTGTCCTTAAATTTACCTAACACCTTCTTGTTGTCGTTCGACTGAATGTTGGATGGGTGATCGACGGGATAATTGCTCGTGTCGAACCACGCAGCTATGTCTGGAGATATATCTCGGTAGACATCTTTCGTCTCTATCTTGTAAACTAAACTGTCCGTGTCGGTGAACAGTAGTTTGGCTTTATCACCAAATTTTCGTTTGACATAATCGTAGTGAAACTCGTACATCAATCGCTTGCTGATATCTAAGATGATCGGTCTGAGATAATATGGTTTGTCGAACTTCAGGTGCGTCTTTTGCATGTGAACGGCCACTAGATTTTCGTTGAATATGGTTCGGTGTTTGTAATTGGGTTTCGCCACTAATTTTTTAGCTCTTTTCTCAGAAGTGACGAGTCGAACGTCAGTTCTCTTCCTGATGTTTTCCATCGATTTACCATACACGCAGTTGTTCACGAGTTTGAAATCTTTTTCGAAATTGTTCTCAGCTCGAATTCTGAGATTCGTGTTGAGATCGATGTATTTTTTCATCCAAGGCTCTTCGTCGAATCGAATGACGTGATGTATGTCGACTAATTTCATCCCATAATATAATTGACGTATTGTTTCAAATTCTC
The DNA here is from genome assembly GCA_031216915.1 of Pictodentalium vernedei. Lineage (NCBI taxonomy): Eukaryota > Metazoa > Mollusca > Scaphopoda > Dentaliida > Dentaliidae > Pictodentalium > Pictodentalium vernedei. The sequence goes on from CM062295.1 coordinate 327,552,812, forward strand.
ACAGTAGACGTCGTAGTTACGTTTATTAGATAAATTGGGCCATTAATTTTGGGAATGAGTTTTTCCTCGTCTCCTTCGGTCGGTTCCATTCGTTCGGGAGCCAGCGGATAATCGTTGTGTACATCGTGTAATTCTTCCGGATAGTTCAAATCGACTTCTAAAATGCAAGGATAGTCTCTCCATTTTTGCATCTCTTCCTGTTCCGTTACCCATTCGAAATTTCCAATCGGTAAAGGATGACTCATAGCCCAACCGTACAGATTATTAGCGTCCCAATACTGTATGTATTTATTCGACCGTTTCGAATCGAAACCTTCTTTCATGTAGTGATTGTTAGCTTCAGAATATCTATGGGAGATCATCGAGACGCCACCTCTCGCAGCCCTGTCGAACATGAGCAACATGTTCACGTCAGATAATAATTCCAATTGGACTTCAGTGGTCTTCAACAGAGTGTCCCACACCAGACCGGGTGTGGTGAAATTCCAAGCGGGATCCAGATCATAATTTCGACGACAGACGTCTCGAAAATTTTCGAACACGTCTGCCAAGAGCAGAACGTCGGTCTTCAAATAGAAATCGTGATAATCTCTCATGGTTTTCATATCGAATGATTTCCACACGTTTTTGGCGTGATCGTAATTCTCGTCGGAAATGTCGGATTCATATAATTTTGAATAAAAATCTTCTTTCGAAGGTAGTGCAGTGTCGTTGAATCTTTTTAGATCGTTCATGTAATCGTAAGGATAGACTCCTTTCCTCAACATGACGTCTACTCATTCTCCGAAATGTTCGCTCATGATTTTAAATTTATTCTTGCTCATGTGCACAGCGGTCGACATGAATTTAAAACTGTCGATGAAACGTATGCTTCTATGAATGGATTTCGTTTTTTCTTCCAACGTCTCTCCATCGATTACTCTTTTCTTCTCCATTACCTTCCATTTCGTGAATGAAATGTATCTTTCTTCGCTGTTCACGATGCAATTTAATTCTTCGTGGGAGGTGCCGAGATTTTTCATGAACAGATGACTGTCGTAACCTGAGAGATTGTGAAATATCACCGGATAGAAAACGGCGTCTCGATATTTTAAATTACACTTGCTGTGAGCCGGGCCGCGATACAAACCTGTGTAATGATCATGGTCTCTGACCTTCTTATTTTCCTCCGAATTCTCGTCAAATGATTGTCTGCATATGTGACATTTGGTGGCTTTGTTATTTTCGTCCTGCTGCTCTCGCGTGATGATCATTTTCGCCGGAGTTTTGAATTTGTCGTATAACATTTGAATTTTCGATTCTAACTCTTCCACGAACCTTTGAGCCACGTCGTCGTCTTCGCACTGTTTCGTGTAGGTGAAGGGACCCATGTCATGTTGTGAATCATAAGCACATTTCACGTAAATGCAATAACCCAAAGGCGTGTGTTTTTGATATCTTTCAGCGTAACTTTGAAGAGCGTTAGGTTGGCAGGAACTCATTTTCACGGTGAAACATTCAAAATCGGCGTACACGATGAATGGTACTTTTAACCTTCTATTGCGATTTTCAAACTTCACGATAGTGTTGGGTTTGGGCATTTCAGTGGCGACACCTTGATTTTCACGTTCATGCAGTTGCAACATAAACATATCTTTCCTTTATGTTTATTATTTTGTCTCGACAGTAATCGGCTCGGATGTTTAACCCAACAATAATGAAGATTGTCACCATTCGAAATCAATAATAAAATAATCGTCTTTTCTCTTTCGAGATACGAAGTCTGTCTGAGGAGATAGATCATTCGTTTTTCATCGTCGTATCCCAAGGAGTTCACCGCTATGGTGGGATTTTGAGCCTCGAAACGTTTGATGTGTTTTAACTGCATTGGAAAAGTCACTCCGGTCCAATCGAGATTTTTAGAAGTCTCCTCGTAATGAAAAACTCTCTCAGGATGGATTTTGACAGGGTATAAAGCAGAAGTGACTGCCCATTTAAAACACTGATCATCTTTATTTCTCACATTGACCACGGAGTGTTTTTTTATCTAAGAAATACGGTAATTCCACGTAGGAAGATCCTTTCAACGAATCGTTTTTAGTTATATGAATTTCGAGTTTCAACACCTCATCGAACGTCCAATTACTACCTTCATGTTGATAATTCGTGAGAGACGTCAACATCTTGTCTTTCATCTTTTCGAAAACATCCGATAAATCTGAACCTCAAAGTACAGGTTCGACGTTAGATCTGAAATATGCATTTTTCACGATGCTCTCACCAGACTTCACGTTGATTTTATTCATCACGCAATGAAGTATCATCTTAATTTTTTGTCCCACGTTCATGTGTTCATGAAACAAATCCAATACTTTTTTCTTCACCCGTTCTATAAACAATTTCGGATCGATTTTCTTGAACGAGGGAACCACATCGAAAGTTTTAAAAATGCCTTTGAGCACACTCTCCCGTTCTACAGGCTTTGATTGGAATAGTTCCATGACGAGTCATGCTACATATTCTTCTCCTTTCCCTTCGTCGATTGCTCGTTGAATTTCACTCAATATAGCTTGTTTGTCTAGAATCTGAAGTGCATCACTCGTTTTAGTTTTTCTTTTCTTTTCTTTTGAAACTTGAAGTTCTTCAACGGCTTTTCATTTAGTCGTCTTCTTATTTTTCACAATCGAAACGTTTTTGTTTTTTTCCAACGTCAGCATTTTGATTCCTTTTACTATCTTTTTCTTCTTCTCATTTTTCACAACCGATGCATTTTTTGACGTCGTTGCTACCGACATTTCGTTTGCCTTTCCATCGTTTCGCAAATATTCCTGTATGACTTCAATTTTTTTTTATTTAGTTCTGTGATTTCTGAAATGTGGAATTTTTAATAGTTTACAAATCTCGTTTAACTGAGGTACGGTTTTCTCATTTAAATTTTCCATTTTTTTATTTGTTTGCTCCATTTGTAAGAATATTTTTTTCGAATTTTGTATTTAAATAATTTGTTAAAAAAGTTTGTTTTTTTTTTACTCGTTATATATATAAAAAGATTTTTTTTTTCAATTTTAATTTTTCTTTAATGTAAACAATTTTTTTTGATGAAATTAATCAATTTTTTTATGTTCCTTAACGTGAAAAAAAATTGAATTAATACGAGAAAAAAAGGATGTTAAAATTTAACTTCTTATTTATATATAAAGAGAAAAAAACTTTTACAAAAAAAAATTTTTACATTAAAGAAAATTAAAATTAAAAAAAACTTTTTTATATATATAAAGAGTAAAAAAAAAAAAAACTTTTTTAACAAATTATTATTTAAATACAAAATTTAAAATATATATTATTTGCAAGAATTCATAAAACAAAAAACCAAATAATCGATCATGACAACAACACCTAAAAGATGCGAATTGAAATTGAAACGAGTCGAAATGTATAAGAAATTCGGTTATAAAGTCTATAGATTACAACGACATGACTCCATCGAATTGAATGAGGTCGAGACGAAGGGCTTAGAGCATAAACATGACAAATATAGCATGCCTTTGAAATTGGATGAAGCCATGCTCGATTTGTTTTACGAATACCAAAGCGATCTGCAGAATATCATCGTCGCCGAAGACAGAGAATTCGACAAGGACAATTTGTCGTTGTTCTATGGAAGTTACATATATCCAAAAATCTCACTCGAACTCGTGGACAAATCGGGTGGTGAGAGCGCGTTCACCGATGTAAAAAAACTTTAAAAAGTAAAGATAAACATTCAACACATTTTCGAAAAAGGAGAAAACACGAGTGTCAACATGCTAATAATGGACTTGGAAATATAAACAATAGAGAGATTGATTTTTAGCGAAGAAGAAGGAAAAAAAAAGTAATGAGATCATCTTTAGATCTCATTACTTTTTTTTTTTTTTTTTTTTGTTTTCCTTCTTCACTATTGCCCATATATTATAATAACGTTTCCTTTTTTCTCAAATTTCAGCGTCGATTCTTCTTTTCTTTTTTTCTTTGTGATATGCTACGTTTTTATAAGAACACATTTGTTTATCCGAATCATAATTATGAACGAATGTTGTGCATCTCTCGGTAACACTCGCATCATTACCATTCTCTTCAGAAGATAGTGGTAACGGTGGAAAACGTCTCATTCTTTTAAATTTCAACCGCATATCCCGATCTTTATTTAACTCTTTTATCAGTTCTTTCCTCAGATATCCATCATTAGCGTCTAATCGTTTTTCCACATCTTTTTCACACTCTATCTCATGATATTCATCATTATTGTCTAATTGTTTTTCCACCTTTTTATCCATTTTATATTATTTTATACTTTCTATGATTTATATTTTATATTTATATAATTATATAATTTTTTTACATTATAATAACATATTCAAAATCGGTATATTCTTAAATGGCGAATTCTCACCAAACAACAAACCCTTGCTGAGTCGCTCAACGTTCCGTCCACTCTTCAGATAGAGACCGTTTCCACTCAAAGAGTTGTCACTTCTAACGGGTTCTAGATACAATCCTTTACCGCTGTCGTCTACGTGGATGCGACACACGGCTCCTCCCTTTTCTTCAAAAACAGTCCGCTGCCACCCATTAATTTCTCAACTGCTGAACTCGCGAGTCCCGTGAGAGCTCCCACGCCGAGAGTCTTTCCGAGAAAGGGTAATGCCTTTGCAGCAAAGGGTAATGCTTTTGCGGCGATTCCTGCCAATAGCGGTAGGAAACCACCTTTCATTCTCAAATTGTATCTCAATTGGGCGGGACTCAATCTCACCATCAACCCTCTTCCATCACGAATCGCTTTCTCCATCCTTTTGATTTGACTTCTGGCCCAGGCAATCGAATCCTGACCGCCACTCGTCATATCTTCGTGAGTGAATTTGAATCTCACCACCTCGCCTCGAGTTTTTAACGCTCTCTTAAGTTTCTTCCTCTGTCATGCGGATATGTTCACGTTTTTAACCACGTATTGTGTCATAATTCTTTTTTTAAAATATATCTTCTTCAATTGTTTTTTTTGTTTTAATGATAATTATATATATTAAATAATTTTTGTAAAATTAATATTGCATTTATTTTATTTGTTATTTATATATATATATATACAATATTTCTTTTTGCTTTTATATTTCTCTTATGTGAAATCGTATCGTCACCCTCACTCCGCGAAGATCTAACAGTTCACCATTTTGATCCGTCAACGTGGTTTTGAGACTATACAACGTGTCCAAAATCACTGGTAGATAAACTAAATTTCGAGGTCGTTCCACGATCTTATAACCCGGCGATACGTTTGGAAAGAAGGAATAGATCGTCGGTTGAGCGCTACCATTCACATAGCTTCCAGCAGTCACATCCACGTTCACCAGAATGCTATTGACTGTCAGAATTTCGACCGTATTTTCAGATGCCGCGTGGCCTCAATACATCTTTCGATCGAATCCCAGCATTTTGCCTATAGAATCGTCCGTGTTAAATCCACTCGAAAATTATCTTCCAAATCCAACATCGTCTGTAAGGTATTATGATTGGGAGCGAGTCTGATCTTGTTGCTTCCCTTTCCATCCGTCTTCATTCGCGTCTGAATGTAATTGTTCAAATCGTCTATGTCGTAACTTCCTTTGGGAATTCGAATCTCCAACCAATCCACTCCGTCGGAATACTTAAACGAGTTATTCTTTTCGGTGATGTTGGGAAAGGAATAATAAGTCTCCAGATTCACCAACGCCATCTCGTATCTTTTCTCTCTATTCAATTTGATGGAAGGTTCGAATTTCATTGCGAATCGAGTCGAATCGCCACTCACCACGATTTGAATGCATTGTTTTGCAGCCGAATTCTCGGCTATCCGTTCTAACAATTCTCCTTGTTCGAACATTATATTTAATTTTATTTTTATTTTTTCAAAAACTAATTATTTGAAGATTTATTATTTTCTAATTTTTGTTATTTTCACGCTCTATCGTATTATCATCAGAAACATAAAACTTGTCGAATCGCACCGATATTTTCCGCACTTAAATTCGCTAGTCAAATCGATCACGACGAAATTGTAAAGTCCTCCATCCCAAACCCTCTTGCAGAATCTCCTGAATTCCGCCGTGCTTATGTCTTTTGCATCGTGATCGCTCTAAATGTGATTGAGATTCTTGAGATCTTGGGACAGAGACATAGAAAATTAGCGTTCTCCCTTATCGTCTGTCTGGGCAATTGAAAATAATTCTGCGACAGGTAGAAGCAGTCCACGTTGCTGTGACGACCCCTAATGTAATACGATTCGCATCGGTTCTATCTCTCCAAAAGCAGATCATCGAAAATCATGAGATTCTTATCTTCTGATTTCAATTCTCTAGGATCCGGAACGTCGCTAGCATTCTGATAAAATCGACACTCAACGTTCGAAGATGCATTTCTCTTCATCAATTCCATCCCTGCACCGTCCAAAATGATCGAAAGAGAAGCTTCACTTTTGTCGAATTCCTCCCTACTGTCAAAGATTCTGGCTATGACGTCCTTGGGCAATCTACGATGCATGCATTCTCGAAGCAATCTGTATTCGGGTTGAAACAAGCTCTTGCCAAACACAAACAATCTGTCGTAATCCAACCAGTCGGGTCGGGACAACAGATTCATCAACAGATTGGTCTTTCCACAATTCGATTTTCCCACTATCAAGCCTCTTATGCTTTTGGGAAAGAACTCGTTATTCGACCTCTTAGTCGCGGCATCGTTCCAAGACATATCTTTAATGTTCATCTTTGTTTTATTTTTTTTTTTGTTGTTATTTTAGATTTTTTTTCAAAACACAATTTTTTATGTTTTTTCAAACTCAGTTTTTAATATTATTATTTATTTATATTACACCGTCGTGAGTTCTCTTCAATCCAGATCCACTCGTCATTTTAGCTAAATCTTGTATGGGTACCACAGCATCCTTAAAATCTTTCCAACTTTTCGGCATTCACTCTAACGTAGCTCGTTTCGCCAGTGGACTGATCAACTTGTCGATCAGCGCGTCGGCTGCCCTCTTGCCAGCCACAGAAGCTATCCTACCACTGGCTTTGGAAGCGGCTTTCTTACCAGCATCCAAAGCCGTCTTCTTACCGACCTCAAACGTGGTCGATGTGAGTTTTCTACCCGCATCACTCGTGAACGCTTGCATTATAGAATCGATGATGCCAGAACTGCCTTGAACGTAAGTTCTAACGTATCCCCTGTTCTTTATCACCAACATATTTTATTTTATAATATATATTTTGTTTTCACTGGTAAATCGTTTGTTGTTTAAATACTTTTTATTATTCTCGTGTAAAATTTACTGTTTTTATTTTATATATTTTTGTTTGTTTGTTTGTTTCTCTCTACTTATTATATACATCAATCCTTCAATTCATTCATCAGCCTTTTATAATGGTTTTTATTCAAAACCTTCTGTCTTAACAATTCGTCGCATATGCTAACTATCTCATTATCTAATCCTGTGTTACCAGCGTGTCTACTTGCCATCAACAATCTCAATCTCTGAAACAGAGTGTCAGAATCGCTCGGAAGAAAAGTGGTTTTCACCCCATTACCAGTCACCGATTCGACGAACTTCTTATGCGAATTCCATATAGGTTTCACCACTTTCGTCCACTTGTAACCTCTGCTGGCTTTAGGTCTTGTCTCTCTGTCATCGTTATTTCTCTTCATGGCGTTGGTCTGAACCAGAATGTCGCTGTAATTGTTGTAATCCTGTTCCGTGTAATCACTAGGCTTGTCATAAAGGAGCAATATGCGCAGTACGGAAGTTAATTCGTACCTATTCGAACCGACGGTTAATTCATCATCATCTATTTCCACTTCTGTGTCGCCCACAAAAGTTCTACCGTCCGAATCCTTATAAAATCCATACCACAGATGTCTCTTACCACCATCCTCGGACAACGCGACGCTGATAGTCGAAGCTCTATCATCGCTCTCACTCACGTGGGTTTCGATACTCATAGGAACGTAATCCGGTGTAGATTGAAACGAATACTGGTTTGTAAAACTACCAGGCAACAAACCCATTCTCAAAGAACCCTCTTTTATAGGTCTCAATTCTTCAACTATCTCCTTTTTGCTACGCTCTTGAACCTCCGTCACAGGTTTAAATATTTTTGTGGTCTCGCGTTTGAGTTCGATCTCTCCAAGACGTCTGCTTCTGTCCTTCTGAATGCCCTTCTTAGCACGTTCATATTCATTTAAAAGCTGATCTCGGCGTTTAGCATCCATCTGTAAAAACATTTTTTTTCGTTTTTTAAATTATTAATATTTCCTTTGAGTATGATAATGTGAGTTATTTATTATTTTCAAAATTAAATGTATAATTATTTTTTATTAGCTCAACTTTGGCGAAGCCAAATTTGAGCTTTTGTCATGGCCCGTCGTCCGTCTGTCTGTACGTCAACAATTGGATACGGCTCGGGCTAGAGGCCGTATTTATGAACCGATCTTTACGAAACTTCTTGGGTACCTTTGTTATGACCGTGGGACGAGAACGAGTGTTTTGGGGTGCGGTCCGAAATTCAAGATGGCTGCCAGCCGCCATTTTGTACCGACGATGCAGAAATCTGTTTTTTGTACAGAACTTCCATATCAAATTGAATAATTTTTTGTATGAATGTTTAGTACCATGGGATACATCACATATAATACGGGTTTTTTTCTGATTCGTAAATTGTGCAAATTAGACTAATTTTGATGTTTTTTGGGGTTACTTTCAGCACTGTAAGTGCAAATGCCAATACGGCTCGGGCTAGAGGCCGTATTTATGAACCAATCTTTACGAAACTTCTTGGGTACCTTTGGTATCACCGTGGGACGAGAATGAGTGTTTTGGGGTCCGGTCCGAAATTCAAGATGGCCGATGGCAGCCATTTTGTACAAAATTAGGTGCAATCAGATTTTTGCACAGAACTGCCATATGAAAGCGCTGATTTGAATAATTTTTTGTGTCAATGTTTAGTACCATGGGATACATCACATATAATACGGGTTTTTTTCTCGTGCAGAAATTATGCAAATTAGATGAACTTTGATTTTTTCAGTGCGACTTACACACAGTAAGTACAAATGTCAATACGGCTCAGACTAGAGTCTGTATTTATGAACTGATCTTCACGAAATGTCTTGGGTACCTTTGTTATCACCTTGGGACGAGAACGAGTGTTTCTGGGTGCGGTCTAAAATTCAAGATGGCTGCCAGTGGCCATTTTGTACCGAAATTAGGTCTAATCAGTTTTTTGTACACAACTTCTATACAGCTCAGACTAGAGGCCATATTTATGAACCAATCTTTACGAAACTTCTTGGGTACCTTTGTTATCACCGTGGGATGAGAGCGAGTGTTTTTGGGTGTGGTCCAAAATTCAAGATGGCCACCAGCAGCCATTTTATACCAAAATTAGTGCAATCAGTCTTTTGTACAGAACTTCTGTATGAAAGTTCTGATTTGAATAAATTTTTGTATGAATGTTTAGTAACATGGAATACATCACATATTCTAAGGGTTTTTTTTTCGTGCAGAAATTATGCAAATTAGATGAACTTTGATTTATTCAGTGCTACTTACACAATGTAAGCACTCATGTCAATACGGCTCAGGGTAGAGGCTGTATTTATGAACCGATCTTCACAAAACTTCTTGGGTACCTTTGTTATCACCTTGGGATGAGAATGAGTGTTTCTGGGTACGGTCCAAAATTCAAGATGGCTGCCAGTGGCCATTTTGTACTGAAATTAGGTCCAATTAGTTTTTTGTCACAAGTTCTATACAGCTCGTATTTATGAACTGATCTTCACAAAACTTCTTGGGTACTTTTGTCTTGACCTTGGGACAGGAACGAGTGTGTTTTGGGGTGCCTTTGTTATCACTGTGCTATGAGAACAAATATTTTGGGGTTCAGTCAGACCTACTCTGGGACTCAAAGATTTTTTTCTAGTTTAGCATCTGACTGTCACCCACCTTTACAATACTTTACCTATACATTTGTTACAGGCAACGGTCAGTATTTATGTACAGACCATTACAATACTTTATATGTACCTTTGTTATCAGGTCATTACCTAGATGTTTGTCATTGCTGTGTCACATACTATACATGTACATGTCTTTGTCTTGACAAGTTGAGCTACAGTGTCACTGACACTTTCATGTTTTAAGTAAATAAAATCTTCTGTCTTTAATATAATAACTAAAAACCAGTTGAGGAAAAACATTTTACATGATAAACCTCTATTAATGCGTTTTGCCTCTGAACGCGTTAAAATCGCATCATAGATTATTCGCTCAATGGCGCACTGGAGAACTTTGAAAAGTTTGAAAGTTTTAGTACATAAGAAACCGGTTTCTGATTTAACACGTTTGAGAATAATTACATCTGATAATCAAAATCACAAGTAAACACATCAGTAATGTAAACGCTTTAAAAAAAACGCGTTTAAATCATATCAATTAATGTTTTGAACTGTTTCCGCTTTCATCCATAGAGTAGTTTTTCAGTTAAACTATTTAACTGACAATTGATGCTCATTTGAATAAAAACCCGTAATACATTTTGAGCGTGACAAATGGCGTTCTCAGTAAGTTTATGCAGTAGGGGATTTTCCAAAAAACTTAGTTTTTTTCTGTTGAGTTTAGAAAATGCCATTATGAGTATTCCCCCTACTTACGTCAGAAATGGGAGTGCCCAATAGTAGTCTGTTAAGTTTGGAAAAATCCACTATGGGTATTCCCCCACTTACGATTGGGAAACGTGGCAGTGGTTTTGCGGGTTCAGAGCCACATTTTTTCCATGTACCGCACATAGGTCGATTTTTGATGTACAATCCGCAAATGGGTTTCCCTGTACACCTCCATAGGATTCAGTGTTAAAATCGTGTACAGATACAGATGGCCCAGAATCCGCAAACCGTTTTTTGATGCTGGCCCAGAATCCGCAACACGTTTTTTGCTCACGATTTTAACACTGAATCCTATGGGGGAAACCCATTTGTGGATTCTAGACCAGACAATCGACCTCATTTTTCTTAAAATTGCATACATTTTTTCACTCTTGAGCGACGTGTATATAGAATCCAGTTGTCCCAGAATCCACAAACGGATTCTGGGACACCATAAAAAAACGACATTTTCGTGTACTTGTACACGATTTTAACACTAAATCCTATGGAGGTGTACATCGATGTACGTGTACATGTACACAAAAAAATGTACATGTGTCCTTGATTCCGCCTTTATTACCAACTCCCGAGTTTTAACTTGGTGCAATATGAGAAGTACTCTTTAAATAATCTTTTTCTCCAGACCTACCAGTCAGCATATTTTAATATTTGGTATACAACATCGTTACAGGGGGCAGATTCACGTTGTGCAAATCAAGCCCCCCCCCCCCCCCCCCCCCCCCGGTTAATATTTGGGCTCCCCATTGGGGCCCGAATTTTAATTAAGTGCAATATGAGGAATAATCTTTAAAAAAAACTTCATCTTTAGATTCACCGGCCAGAATCTCTTGAAATTTGGTATACAACATCCTTAGGGAGGTAAGATATAAGTTTGTTCAAACCAAGTTCCTGTATTAATATTTGGGAGCCCGAATTTTAGCTTAGTCCTTTTTGACGAATAATCTTTAGAACTCTTCATTTCCAGAACCATTACTCAAAATCTTTTGATACATGGTACACAGATTCCTTATATGCGTCGGATTCAAATTTGTTCAAATAAAGCCCATCGATTAATAATTGGGCTCTCCGGGGGAGCCTGAATTTCAACTTAGTGCAATATGGGGAATAATGTTTAAAAATCAAATTCTTCAGATCCACAGGTCAGAATGATGTTTGGGATACAGCACTCCAAAGAGGGTCGGATTAACGTTTGTTCAAATCAAGTCCCTCGATTAGTATTTGGGCTTCCTATTGGAGCCCGAATTTTAACTTTTTTTCCTTTTTTTTACCATGAGGAATATTCTTTAAAAATCTTCCCATGAACCCCCAATCAGAATCTTCTGCAGAATCTTTTGATATATGGTATCCACCATCCTTTGGGGAGTCAGAATCAAGTTTGTTCAAACCAAGTCCCTGGGTTAATATTTTGGCTTCTCGTTGGAACCCGAATTTTAACTTAGTCCAATATGAGGAATAATCTTTAAAGCTTCTTCTCTAGGACCAGTAGTCAGAATCTTTTAATATACGGTATACAGAATCCTTACATAGGTCGGATTCAAGTTTGTTCAAAACCAGCCCATTGGTTAATAAAGGCTCTCTATGAGAGCCGAAATTTTAACTTAGTGCAATATGGGGAGTAGTCTTTAAAAATTTTCTTCTTCAGATCCACCAGTGCAGGATGTGTGATTTTCAGCATCCTTGCGGTCGCAAGATTAAAGGTTTTTCAAATCAAGTCCCTCATCTAATATTTGGGCTCCTTACTGAAGCCTGAATTTAACTTGGTGCAATATGAAAAATATTCTTTAAAAATCTTCTTTTCACAAAGCCCCAATCAGAATCCTTTGATATATGTATACACCATCCGTATGGGAGTCAGATACAAGTTGGTCAAATCAAGTCCCCGGGTTAATATTTGGGCTCTTTAACTTAGTCCAATATGATGAATATGATGGGCTTAGTCAGTTCAAGTTTCTTCAAGTGAAGTCCCTAGGTTGATATTTGAGTTCACTATTTTCCAATACTGGAAATCGGGGCATTATTTGTGTGGTAGCATCTCAGTACCAGAAAAAAACGCTTCTTCCTGGACAGAGTTATAAATAGTTAAATGACCCCATTCCTCTGTAGTGTTTACTAACATTGATTCTCATTAAACCCTTCTTTAAACAGCTTTGTCAGGTGAGCACCTCGGGGCCCCATGGGGTCTCTTGTTCACTTTTAGTGTCAATCTGGGTAAATCTTTGCGTGATGTGACTAGCAGGCATGATGACAATATTTCTTTCATTAAGACTATATGACTAAAAGATCATTCTTTACTTCATTGGCAAAATATTGATGAGTCATTGAACTCATTACAATGAGGGGTCATAATCTAGACTTCGGAAACAAACATTTTAAAAATTACAAAATTTGGTTAGCGATTCTTGTGTTTTATTCTGTCTTGGCCGATAATAATTACATGTTGGTAAAGGATTACTCACAACTTTAATGGTGGACTGGTCAAGCAGGAGGTGGGAGATTTCCCAGTGGGCTGGTCCATTTTTCATCCAGCATCTTCCATTTGTACCACCGCATGTAAATTTAGAACTTTTCGTGGTGAAAATAGCAAAAACAACCATTTTCATAGACCAGTTTGTGCTGAGGTGGGCCAGTCAACCTTATATTCTCCTGGTCCAAGGTAGAGGTACCCGCCCATCATTACATAATGAAACTGTACGTACACTCGATAGTGAATTTTACATGTATTCTTTTTTCATATTTTTCAGATATATTTTGAATATTTTCAAGACTTACATCTAGCATTGGTGAAATTCTGTTACCAAAAAAAGAGCTAGTTTATTGATTCAGTGTATAGTACTCACAGCACTTTGTGCAGTAGCAAGTTCGAGAAAAATGCTAGCAGATCTATTCAAAAGTCTGCAGGGGATTTTCACGTGGACTGAAGTTTTGGTGCTTCTTGTTACTTTTTTCACTACCTGGTTTATATATAAAGTGATCATTGGGCCCGCAATCTCTCCACTGAATAAGGTAAGAATGCAAACTGTTTGTAGAAAGGAAAGGTACGAGTAATAATAACCAAAATATTCATCTCAATTTTTATAATTTAATTTAGAGTAGTTTATTATCTTATATATTTATTTTCACAAATTTTGTGGTAAATAATGTATTTTATTACAACCCTAGTATTTAAAATATTCAGAATGCGCACCTGCAGAACATGCCTCTTTTATTAATTTACTCTGAAAATGTCTGTGACTTCATGTCACCAAAAATGGTAACTCCAGCATTCCGGATTTTGTACCCAGACATTTTGACCACCCTAAGGTATGTCAATTTTCATATATTATTATGCCACCAACCCCAAGAGGAGGTTTTGTGGGATATAGCCATGAGTTCGGGCTCCATACTGTACGTCTGTTCATACAATGACATCCTTTGCTGCATGTATGACCATCGAGCATGGGGAATTGCAACACAAATCGATAATGTGCATGCACAGGGGAATTCAATACTATCTGTCACCAATCTCGATTAGTGACGACAAAGATAATCCTTATTGGTTGATGTAAACTAGTAGGTAAAATCAACAACCCTTTGTTACATACTTTATACTTTCGTACTGTTTTATTTATTTATAGATTGTATACACTCAATGAGTTGTGGTATGTATACTTTATATATGCGAATAATTAATAAAGTTATTATAATTAATAACAGCATTAATCAATAATGTCGTCCACTGACATGCCACTGTACTCAAACGATAATTCATAGACAAATTCCGAGCATTCAGTGTCGATTTGTTTTAATGTACGGACTATACAACATATATCGAATTTTTACGCATCCAATAAAGGCCCACATTCCACATAATCATTCACCCACTCCTTCACTCACTCATACCCACAAAAACTCACACTCACTCGTACTCACTCACTTACTCGCTGGGGCATCATAATAATCTGTACACACTACCATCGTATGACTACAAAAGAAACTATGGGTATATACAGACGATAAAACCTTCATCATGTTGCAGGCCTGGCATTCTTTAGGAGTGTAGGAGTGCTGCACGCCTAGAAAAAATTGAGGAGGGCAATTTTTTGCACTCCTGGATTTTCTGGAATGCCAGACCTGTTTGGGACTGCCTTTAAAATCTCTTATCATTTCGTCCACTGAGTTCCAATGTGTTCTCTGTGCCAGTATTTCGTCCCCTGAGTTCCAATGTGTTCTCTGAGAACACATTGGAACTCAGGGGACGATCTGTTAATGTTGCATTGATTCGCTATAATTCATGACCCATTCTGTGTCGCATTTCGATACATTTTGAGTGTAGAGGACAGTCACATTAGAATTGAATGCAACATTTTGAATAATGAGATGAGTGTGCCACTATGTAGCTGAATGTTGTACACTTTTTCAGTCTCAATATTAATACCTTGAAGTGAATATAACCAAAATAACATACAAGTTTTTGCAATGAAAATTTCACGTGCAATTGCACTCCCAAGCAATCTGAGGAGGGCAACTGTTTTGCACTCCTTGATTTTCTAGATTGCCCGGCCTGATGTTGTCACTGCGGGATTAGGTTTCCCACATCATATGACTTGCAGCGTCACACAAAACGGGGTGGTGCAATGGTAAACTGATTTTTCGGAATCGGAGGAAGACTGGAAAAGTGATGACTATGATGACAATAACCGCGGTTTCTGACAATGCATATTATTAGGCTTTTCCCTCTGGAAAAGACTATTGTTTTTCTACGGATTATTATTAGGCTTTTCCCTCTGGAAAAGACTATTGTTTTTCTACGGATTATTATTTTTTTTTTTTTTTTTTTTTTGGGGGGGGGGGGGGGGGGTTTGGGGTTTTTTTTTTTTTTTTTTTTTTCCCACACATTTTGTCCGTACGATTCAGAAGCCATTTTCGAACCGATCTTCACGAAATTTTGCACACGCATAGAGGGGCACAAAATCTAAAAATGCACCCAAGCGGAATTTTCGATTTAACCCTTATTTTCTCAGAATTGGCAAAAAACCTGCCAAAATTGGGGTTTATCGGCACTTTCTCGAAACACGTCTTGTAGATTTTTTTTATACATTCGTCATTGCTAGACCTGTCTGTGACACGCCCTTTGATACACACGACATATCAGGCGATGCATATGGTAACCCTCCACAGGCTGCCAAACATCGAAATTTTGATGAAATAGGCCAGTTTCAGGCCCCCACCGCACCCAAACAATACACGAGAGATAAATATAACTTTCTTTGCTGGGAGTGGAATTCACCGAGGATCATTTTTGTCAGTAATAAGGGTGTTCAAAAAACCAAGCGTTAACCCGTTTTGGGCTGGTTAAACAGCAATACCCCCATAAAGCTCAAAAATTTGTATTTTCCATGGATTTCTCTAAACGAGTCTTGTAGATTTTCAAGAAAAATCTGTCACTCCCAGGCCTTGGTGTGACAATAGAAGCTGCATGGACAAAATACTGCGGTGAGCATTTGTTAACCCTCCACGGGCTGCTAAAAGTCAAAATTGTGATAAAATGGGCTGTTTTTGGACGCCAACAGCACCCAATGGGTACGCCTCAAAGAAACGTGCTTTCTTTTATCGAGCGCACAATCTATACGCAAACATTTTTGTAAGTAGTAAGGGTATTCAAAAGTCGAAGTCTTAACCCATTTTGGACAGGCTAAAGAGAGAGACCCCTTAAAATCTTAAAATTCCCATTTTCTGTGGATTTCTCTAAAAACATCCTGTAGGTTTTCAAGAAAAATTGACTACTCGCAGGTCTTTGTGTGATATTTCAAGTTGCATGGACAAAATATTCCGGTGAGCGTTTATTAACCCTCTAGAGGCTGCCAAGCATCGTAATTTTGTTGAAATGGGATGTTTTCAGGCACGCACATCACCCAACGTGTACCTGAGAAATAAACATAATCTCCTTTGTTGGAAGTGGAATTCACCAAAGACCATTTTTGTAAGTAATAAGGGTATTCAAAAAATCAATCGTTAACCCATTTTGTGGTTGTTAATAGTGATACCCATCAAAGGCTTAAAAATTTATGTTTTCCCTGGATTTCTTTACAAACATCTGGTAGGGTTTTCAAGAGAAAATGGCCATTGATAGGTCATGGTGTCACATTACCAATTGATTGGATAAATTATTCCGGTAGGCATTTGTTAACCCTCCATGGGCTGCTAAATGTCAAAATTTTGAAAAAATAGTCTGTTTTTGAACAACAACAACATCAAATGGGAATACAACAGAGAAACGTAACTTCTTTTACCGGGCGCAAAACTGACAGTGAAACATTTTTGTAAGTAGTAAATGTATTCAAAAATCGAGGTCTTAACCCATTTTTAATTGGTTAAGGAGATATACCCCTTAAAAGCTTAAAATTCCAGTTTTCTGTGGATTTCTCAAAAAAAAAAATTCAAGAGCAATTAACCATTCGCAGGTCTTCGAGTGACATTACAAGTTGCATGAACAAAATGTTCCGGTAACCATTTGTTAACCCGCCAGAGGCTGCCAAGCATTGACATTTGGAGAAAATGGGCTGTTCTTGGGCAACCATAACACCAAATGTGTACCTACGAGATAAACATAACCTCCTTCATTGGAAGTGGAATTCACCGTCGATCATTTTTGTAAGTAATGAAGATATTCACAAAACCAAGCATTAACCCTTTAGAGCTGGTTAAATAGAGACACCCCTCAAAAGGTTAAAAATTCATGTTATCTGAGGATTTCTTTAAAAACATCCCGTAGATTTTCAGGAAAAAATGGCCATTCTCATATCTTAGTGTAACATTACAAGTTGCATGTACAGAATATTCCTGTAAACATTTGTTAACCCTATGCAGGTTCTCAAACATCAAAATGTTGATAAAATAGGCTGTGTTTGCGTACCCACAGCACCTGAAGTTGGGAGGAGAGATCAAAATAAGTGGAAGTAGAATTCTCTGAGAATTATTTTTGGAAGTAATAAGAGTATTCCAAAAACAACACTTATCCCGTTTTGGGCTGGAAAAACAATGATACCCATCAAAAGCTTAAAATTCCTGTTCTCCCTGGATTTCTCTGAAAACATCTTGTAGATTTTAAAGAAAAAATAGCCATTCACAGTTCTTGGTGTGACATTACAAGTTGCATGAATAAATATTCCTGTTGGCACTTGTTAACCCTATACAAGCTGCCAGACATCAATATTTTGGATACATTTGAGATAAAATGGACCATTTTTAAATTGACACAGCACTCAGTGAGTATGTGTCAAACAAACATAACTCCTTTTGTCGGTCATTGACTTGTTGGACGACGATATTGACCTTAACTCACTCCACCGTTAATGATGGTTTTTACCTAAACAATTTTTTATCAAACTGTGTCATTTGAGACTACTATCTTCACTTTTCTCATAACATCAATGAAGGAACTTCAGTGAGGCAGTTAAAAACAATTCATCAGACACTGTGGGGTCATGAAAAATCATGGAATCTCATCGGGAAAAGCCATGATTCTCCAGAATCATAAAGTCTAGTTTTTTTGTTTTTTTTTTTTTTTTTTTTTTTTTTTTTTCCCCACACATTTTGTCCGTACGATTCAGAAGCCATTTTCGAACCGATTTTCACGAAATTTTGCACACGCATAGAGGGACACAAAATCTAAAAATGTACCGAAGCGGAATTTTCGATTTAACCCATATTTCGTCAGAATTGGCAAAAAACTGCCAAAATTGGGGTTTATCGGCACTTTCTCGAAACACGTCTTGTAGATTTTTTTTATACATTCGTCATTGCTAGCCCTGTCTGTCACACGCTCTTTGATACACACGACATATCTGGCGATGCATATGGTAACCCTCCACAGGCTGCCAAACATCGAAATTTTGATGAAATAGGCCAGATTCAGGCCCTCACTGCACCCAAACAATACACGAGAGATAAACATAACTTCATATATTGTGAGTGGAATTCACCGAGGATCATTTTTGTCAGTAATAGGGGTGTTCAAATTTTGGGCTGGTTAAACAGCAATACCCCCATAAAGCTCAAAAATTCGTATTTTCCATGGATTTCTCTAAACGAGTCTTGTAGATTTTCAAGAAAAAATTGTCACTCCCAGGCCTTGGTGTGACAATAGAAGTTGCATGGACCAAATACTGCGGTGAGCATTTGTTAACCCTCCACGGGCTGCTAAAAGTCAAAATTGTGATAAAATGGGCTGTCTTTGGACGCCAACAGCACCCACTTGGTGTACCACCGAGAAAGGTTCCTTCTTTTATCGGACGCAAAATTGATGGGGAAACATTTTTGATAGTGGTAAGGGTATTCAAAAGTCGAAGTCTTAACCCATTTTGGACTGGTTAAAGAGAGATACCCCTTAAAAGCTTAAAATTCCCATTTTCTGTGGATTTCTCTAAAAGCAACTTGAAGGTTTTCAGGAAAAATTGACTATTCGCAGGTCTTTGTGTGACATTACAAGTTGCATAGACAAAATATTCCGGTGAGCATTTATTAACCCTCTACAGGCTGCTAAGCATCGTAATTTTGTTGAAATAGGCTGTTTTCAGACGCGCACAGAACCCAATGCATACCCGAGAGATAAACATAATCTACTTTGTTGGAAGTGGAATTCACAGAGGACCAAATTTGTTAGTAATAAGGGTATTCAAAAAACCAAGCATTAACCCCTTTTGGGATGGTTAATAGCAATACCCATCAAAAGCTTAAAAAATCATGTTTTCCATGAATTTCTTTACAAACGTCTCGTGGGTTTCAAGAGAAAATGGCCGTTGATAGGTCTTAGGGTCACATTGCCAGTTGCATGGAGAAAATATCCAGATAAGCATTTATTAACCCTCCATGAGCTGCTAAATGTCAAAATTTCGAAAAACATAGTATGTTTTTGGACACCAACAACATCAAATGGGAATACTGCAGAGAAACATAACTTCTTTTACCGGACGCAAAACTGATAGGGAAAATTTTTAGTAGGTAGTAAGGGTATTCAAAAATTGAGGTCTTAACCCATTTTCGCCCGGTTAAGGAGATGTACCCCTTAAAAGCTTAAAATTCCCATTTTCTGTGGATTTCTCCAAAACATCTTGAAAGTATTCAAGAGAAATTGACCATTTGCAGGTCTTGGAGTGACATTACAAGTTGCATCAACAAAAGATGCCGGTAAGCGTTTGTTAACCCTCCAGACGCAGCAAATTTTGAGGTTTGAGAAAATGGGCTGTACTTGGCCAGCCATTATACCCAATGTGTACCTGTGAGATGAACATAATCACCTTCATTGGAAGTGGGATTCACCGAGGATCATTTTTGTAAGTAATGAAGGTATTCATAAAACCAAGCATTAACCCGTTTAGAGCTGGTTACAGGGTGATATACCCCCCAAAAGGTTAAAAATTCATGTTATCCGAGGATTTCTCTAAAAACATCACATAGATTTTCAAGGAAAAATGGCCATCATTCTCAGATCTTAGTGTGAAATACAAGTTGCATGTACAAAATATTCTAGTAAGCATTTGTTAACCCTATGCTGGTTCTCAAACATCAAAATGTTGATAAAGTGGGCTGTGTTTGCATTCCCGCAGCACCCAAAGTTAAGAGGAGAAATCAACATAAGTAGAAGTAGAATTCACTGAGAATTATTTTTATAAGTAATAAGCGTATTAAAAAAAACAACCCTTAACCCGTTTTGGGCTGGATAAACAATTATACCCATCAACAGCTTAAAATTCATGTTCTCCCTGGATTTCTCTGAAAACATCTCGGAGATTTTTAAGTAAAAATGGCCATTCATAGATTTTGATGTGAAATTACAAGTTGCATGAATAAATATTCCTGTTAGCACTTGTTAACACTTAAGAAGCTGCCAGATATCAACATTTTGGATACATTTGAGATAAAACGGACCATTTTCAAATAGATACAGCACTCGGTGGGTAGGTGTCAAAGAAGCATAACTCCTTTTGTCGGTCATTAACTTATTGGACGACGATATTGATATTAACCCTCTCCACCGTTAATTATGGTTTTTACCTAAACAATTTTTTTTTATCAAACTGAGTCATTTGAGACTTCTATACTCACCTTTTTCATGACATCAATGAAGGATCGTCAGTGAGACAGTCAAAAGCAATTCATCATACACCGTGGGGTCATGACAAATCATGGAATCTCATCGGGAAAAGCCATGATTCTCCAGAATCATAAAGTCTAGTTGTATGCTATTTTGGTTATATTCACTTCAAGGTATTACTATTGTGACTGAAAAATTGTTCAACATTCAGCTACAGAGTGAAAAAATTGTCACACACATCTTCTCATACTTCAAAATGTTGCATTCAATTCTTATGTGACTGTCTTCTACACTCAAAATGTGTTAAAATGCGACACAGAATGGATCATGAATTAATATTGCGATCAATGCAACATTCACAAATCGGCACATAGAACAGATTGGAACTCAGGGGACGAAATAACAGATTTTAAAAAGGCAGTCCCAAACATGTCTGGCATTCCAGAAAATCAAGGGGTGCTAAAAATTGCTTCCCTCATTTTTTTCTAGGCGTACTGTAGGCGTGCAGCACCCCTACACTCCTCAATAATGCCAGGCCTGGTTTCAATTTAATACTAGAGCTGTTGGTTTTTAAATTCCTTGTTCGCTTTCGGTTTTGGTTTTTCAGGTGGAGTAAAACTTCGGTTCGGTTCGGTTTTCGGTTTGTTCATGACGCCAAGTAAAATTCAATAAAACTCATTCTTATGTCCGGAGTCATAACTGAATGGTAGTGAAATTGAGTGAAACTCATGAATGCCCGAAATAAGCTATAATACATGAAGAATCAGGAAGGCCAATATAATTATTACCTAAATATACAGAACTTTTATTGTGCTTGGCCATTTTTCGAGGTCTGACATCTACACACAACTTGAGGAAAGCTGCAAACACAGCTAAACTGAAATGTGGGAAATTCACAGAATGTAGCCTTCCCAGAGTGGTGAGAGTACCCAGACACTGCCATTGGCAGTGTCTGGGTATTCTCGCTAATCTGGGAAGGCTACATTCTGTGAATTTCTGCAGCAAGAGAGTATTTAATTAAAAACGAAAAACCTTAGATTACGGGATGTCGACGGTTTCGGTTTCGGTTTTAAAAAAAAAAAATAAAAACCTCGGTTCGGTTTCGGTTGACCTACAGCTCTATTTAATACTTTATTTCGTTGAAGAAGATCACAACGAGCAATTTCAAAATAAAGTGAAACAATTGATTAGTAATGGAAGCGCTTGTGAAAAACAAGTTCGAGAGGAAGCAAGGGCCATCAAGCTGCCACTAGACAGAACATTATTTTTACAGAAATACAAGGATATGTTATGTATACTATTCAAAAAAGTAGAGGATATCCAAACTGATGTTGATAGTTTCAGAAAATGGTATTGGATACGCGTGATTGGACACATCAAGTTTAATGTGGATCATGAATGTCACCGGCCCACGAAAACTTCGTGCAGGTTTTTTGAACGAGCGATGCGTTTATGTCTGTGGGATATGTTTTGAAATTTTGATTTGTACTGGACGGGCTTTTTCGGAGGTCCCATCGTTCTTTTCTTGGTATTTATAAACTCGTTCATCGGTAGTTTCTGGTCGAAACGTAACTTTTGAAGTATGCGAACACTGACACTTGACGAACGTTTACGTGTCGTTGGCATGTTGGATGCTGACAACAGACCGACTGCAGTGGCACAAATTCTCAAAGTTACTCAATCGGTGATTAGCAGGTTGTGGTCACGCCACCATGAGACAGGCAATGTTGATGACAGACGTCGTTCTGGTCACCCAAGGGCGACAACTGCTAACCAGGATCGTTTCATCCGAACCACAGCATTACGTAACCGCCATCAAAGTGCCTCAGAAATTGGACAGCAGCTGCAGTGCTGCACCGAGCAACAGATGTGCGAGTCAATGGTCAGACTATCTGAAATAGCCTACGCAGCTGGAATTTGTTCGCTCAACGACCTCGAATAATTCCACGTTTGACTGAACGTCACATCGCAGCAAGGCGTAACGCTGGGACCATGGGCGCAGATCATGGGGGGGGGGGGGAGCGTGTCCTCCCAGATCTCATCGGGGGGGGGGGCAGGGTATGCCATGCCCCCCCCCCCCCCCCCCACCACTAGCCCGGGCATGGTATGACATGTCCCGCACTATGCTCCCCCACTGTCGCACCCTCTCATCAATTTTGTTTGAATAATTCTGAGATGTGGAGACTCAGAACACGTGCGAATCGCTTGTTAGCCCATTGTGGGTCAACTCTGTATGAATGACGTATTTGCACCAGTCAACCCACTTCTGACGTCATACACTCCACGTGCACAGTCTAATTTTAGCTTGAATAACTTCACGTTGGAACCGCGAAATCCCCTTGTTTGGTATTTTCCGTGAATAGGGCCTGAAATCCACCGCACAGTTGAATTGTGTTAATCTAATATGGAACGCCCGGTAAAGCGGTAACAATTATGGTTCAGCATTTTGACAAAATTATAACAGGCTGTTGAAAAACATATTTTTTTCTACTAAAGAATTAAGAGAAATTATACCCCAGAGGCCACCAGAATGCACCATTTGATAGCGCAATTTAAAAATGTTCTTGGGGGAGAACCCCAAACCCTCCTAAGCCGGCTTGTGCATGCGGCACTCGCTGCAGATGCCTTCGGCATCTATCCGTCCCCCCCCCCCTCACACACACACACTTTTTGGAAGTGATCTGCGCCCATGGATGGGACAATCGTCGGTGGAGCAACGTCATGTTTTGCGCTGAATCGATGTTCAAGGATTTACAAGGTATTGAGGTCTTGGACTGAATGTGGTCAATAATCTGACTGACCGTCCATGTCTTCTACAGCTCAGTGCGTGGAATGTGTGCTTGTCAGATACCCAACTATCGCTGAAATCATTCACCAGATGTCGTGCAGTGCAATGCCTCAACTGCCTTTTTGATGAAAATATAAATATATTTCATCATATATCTCACTTTTACCAAATATCGCCTACTTTTTTGAATAGTATATGTTGTATCACTTGAATAAAACACAACTGCATTGTCGCATTAAAGAAGCTATAACTACCCTTGTGACCGAACTATCATTAGACATAGACAATGCTATAAGTCACGTTCTCAGCAAACAAATTTTGACCATTTATTCGGGAATAATGAAAGCGGTAGCAATGAGGGGACGAATCAGCTTGATAAGGAGGTGCAATAATATGTAAAACTACCAGAATCTATAAGAATCCCAGAGAACTCTTGATGATAATGCTACTTTTATTTTAAAGCAGTGAAGATTCCAAATCTGCGAAAAGCAAGAAGACAAATTTCTCTGCAGGCCCTTGTTATCTTAAAAGGACAGAAAACACTTTGAGCAGTTTAAGAATATATTCGAGAGATGAACAGCTAAGGCTACTCCCTGTTATCATGGTTTTCTGGACGTACATCTCAGATTAAAATGACCGATTACGAATTCGACTGGAAAATGGGAGCATTAGGTACTGGAAAGATTTCTACATGGCATCAACAGAGGGGAGACTCTAGATCTATAGGGAATAAGCATTACATCGAACATCCCCCCAAAAGAAAAGCCGTCGGAACAAAAACAAAAAAAATCCAAAGAACTGAAATTCGAGTGGGTGACGCCATTAGCGGCAGCCGGTGAGGGGGTTAGAGATAAACTGAAAAGAATGGGTCGATTGAAGCCAGAAAGGAGAGACAAAACGAAATTAAAGAGAGAGAGATGACAGAAGCAGAAAGAAAACTGGCCTCAGTATCGTACACTATAAACAATGACTTGACGATAAGGATAGAGAAATACGAGGCACTGAATGTTGGATATCTGAGACGGAGGAAAGACGCTGACAGTATATAATGAAATTGCTGTCAATATTGATGCGTTTTTTGTGAGGTCAGTGTACGTGCGGGTCTCCGAACGTCATTAGACCAAATGTACGGGGAAAATAATTATATATTATTGAATAGTGTTATTTCTTTATTAATAGCTACAGAAAAAAACAAATATAATCATGCGTAAAGGGGCGTATATTTCACAAAGAAGGGGTCACAGTCTCGTATACCCCTGTCCCTGCCCCCTTTTGGTAGGTGTAGCACACGCCGACGGGGAGCAGCTTCTTCTATTGTGAGCTTGTTGGGGAAATACCCCACTCCTGTTGGCAGGAGTACAAGTCTGCTAGTCGGGAAAATCCCGATGTAAAATCCACGAGCAAATCATTGATATTCAAAGGCGCTCATTGGGCTGAATAGCGTAATCCAATATGGCCACTAGGCTTACTTAGGAGGGAAATTGATTGAAAGATGTACGAGGGCTTTATTAGATGTAGTAAAATGTGATATGTGTTGTATAGACCTTACCTTTAAAAAAACTCAACATTGAATGCTCGGCCTTTGTTTTTGAATTATCGCTCGAGTTTTGTGGTGTGTCGGTGGACGAGATTATTGACTAATTCTGTTATTAATTATAATACCATTATTACTTATTCGTATATATATATATAAAGTATACATGCTGCAACCCATACTATGCACATAATTTACAAATAAATAAATAACATGTAAGTAAAAGGTGCATCAAAGGATTATTGATTTTACCTATTAGTTTACATGATGCAGGTGTGACATCATTCGATAAGGAGTATCTTTGACATTACTGATTGATATCAATGACAGGTGGTATGTTCACGAACCCCTCTGCGTATGCCCATTATCCATTTATCGATTTGTGAAGTCACTTACTACACCCAATGGCCATGCATACAGCAGTCGTCCGTGAAAACATTTTGCCCTATTGCTCTGGTGTGGATAATCGAATTTTATTACCATTTGCCATGCTGATAAATCAGCATGGGAAAGGATCGCTTTGCAGTACATGTTCCAACGTATGTGCGGTCCTGTATTTATCACACACAGGTCTCCTGTGTAACAACCAGTCTACACGTACACGAAAATCGAACTAAAAGCACTTTTCAAATGGATAGTTGCTACGTTTCATTCGTTGCCAACGAAACATCACTGTTAGGTGGTGGGGTACGGTACTAACCCTAATTTGCTTTTTAATTTTTACCACATTCAGTTGGTCAAAACCAATTGACACCGATCAATGTCACGGCCAGTCACGATGATTGAACTTCAAATATTGACTAAACAGCAGGGAATAACACAACAAAAACTTTTCAAATAGCCAATAAGTTTAGCACACTCCATCATTATATGACCAGTTGTGGAAAGTATTTGTCAAGAAACAAGCAGTCAGAATGTTATTTTTATTTTGTAGATTTTTTACTCGAATTTGATTGTTAGGTAAGTATCCCGGGTAAACAAATCTAAATAATGAACTTGGAATTTCCAAGCGATCTCGACTTCGGTGCATTCGACCAATGACTGACGTGATTTGTTTAGACGGGTTCCTTCTCTGTTTACGTTGGAAACAAAATCGAACGTGTTTTGTATCACCACATGTCCGAGAACAGTGGAAATCCCGTGTTTTACATTAATATGTGTGTGATAAATAGACAGAACCGCACAAGCGTTTGAATGGGGTAATGTTTATCGCACGAGTTTGGTTGTGCGCAAGAATAGCCTCTCGTGATATTCTGCACCAAACCAAACGAGTGCGATAAACATTAACCCATGCAAACGGTTGTGCGGTTCTGTATTTATTAATATTACACACCTTCGCAAACTTCTAAAACATGCCTTTTACGGTAATACTAAGCAAGAATTAACCCTTTACCCAACGTAACGGCCAAAACCGGCCAGCGCTATTCTCAAAAATCGCCAATTAATTTTCATTATTTTTTTTCATTTTTTGTCTCAAAAACATAGGTTATGACCCCTCGTTGGAACGAGCTCGTTCCAACGAGGGGTCATAACCTATGTTTTTGAGACAAAAAATAAAAAAAATTAGTTATTCAAGAATTATTTTTGCAGGTGTCGTCTGCTTTTCACGTTAGGTAAAGGGTTAACCTATCCTTCGTAGACGTAAAATGTAAAGGAAATAAAATAAGACAAACATCCAAATTAATCTTCATAAGCAGGAGACCAGTCTTATTGTTATTTCGTAGCTGATTGAACTTCCATTCATAGTTTCAACCTACAAACTGTAATGCGTCACTACTTCGATCGATGAAACACTTATTCACCTAAATTGGCTGAAATACAATTTACCGTTTTTTATGCCTCAGTTTTGCAGCACGAATTGTGAATGGTTGATTTGATCCCCACCAAAAAGTTACCATATTTTCACAACAAACAGCAGGTGTAACTTCGAAAATAACTTCGAAAATACTTCACTGAGAAATTATTTTAAAAAAACTCACATGTTTATCTGACTTTGAACAAAGTTCCATGCGACTGTTGTTACTCTACTGATTGACAGGTTAAGATTTTAGTCATGATTACAGTAAATTGAGTAATCATTGTCGATTCATCTCACGTTTGGAATTTATATCCTTATTGTCCAAGAGAAATGATTGTATTGTTCACAATGCCAGCTCAGAATTTACTAAAGTTCGTGCTATAGCCTTTAAGAGGGGTGCAGAAACCATACGAATGCCAGTGAATATCGACAGACAATTTGTTTTGTATTTCGATTTTGATGACCTAGAAACTTGCTCGCGCAACGTCATTCATTCGAAATGACGTCACTCATAGACGCTTTCATATTCTGTCTACATTGTTCTTTAGCTTGAACCGCACGTCAGTTTTGCCATTACATGCCATGCTTTAACCCATCGTGTTATTTAATCAATATTCAGTATTGTTCACGTTAAGAAAATAAATTAGAAAGTTTCTTCTGATGATCGGTCGGTGTATAGGACGGGAGTTTCTACGGAAACAATAGAAAATCAGATGCTGAAAATAGACCGCTAACATCCTCTTTACAACATCAAAATAAATGACCCATTGTATTGAAATGGGCCCATGTATCCCATGAAATATGACTGTTTCCATTCTTACATTAAAAAAGTGCAAAAATCTGTATCCCACACTGTGCGATAAAAGTTTATTTTTATCACACATTCCAGAATGTCGTGAACAAACCTTAATTTTAAATGGGTGTGTAATAAAACTATTTACCCAACATAATGGCCCAAACCAGCTAGTACCAATCCTCAAAAGCATTCAAACTCAGCTTTTGACCCCTCATCAATATGGATTGTAGAAAAAAAATGTTTCAGTGAATTTCAAAAACGAAAACATATACTATTTTCAATTAATAGCTTGTTTCAGCAGTTACAGTTAATTCAGCACACTAACAGTTGTAGAAAATATTTATTTTGTAGATACCCGGAGAAAGAGACTCACTTTTGTTTGGTTTGTACGGTAAACTGATGAAAGATAGAGATAATGCGGGATTATACTTTAAGTAAGTATTCAGTATCAAATAATTTTCAGTACTATGATTACAAAAGCAGGTAGAGAATTTTGACCGGATCACAACCTGGTTGAGATCCGGTCGAAATTTCTCGCTCCATTTTCCTCCCCACGACAGTGTAGAATTTCACCTGTCAAGAAACAGGAATATGCAAGAAGATTGACTCTCAGATGCAATTTTTCTTGGCCTTGTTTCAGTCTTGGCTTCATACGGAGAGCCCATTGTGGTCACCTGAGTTGTGATGAAATTATTACATTTATTCTCAATAGTATTGCATTTATTCGCAGTAGTATTGCGTTTAGTGATAAAACTATCGTATTTATTCATAAAACTATAGCATTTATTCGTAAACAATTGCATTTATTCGTGAAACTATTGTGATTCAGAGACAGGCCAAAGTCAAACGAGAACTGTGATCACTTACAAATTGAATTTTATCTTTTTTTTTTTTGTTTATCCTAGAAAGATGAAGAAAGCCAACTCTGATATTTTTCGAGTGCACGGTATATTTGGAAAGCCAGGAATTGCTGTGGCCAACCCAGATGTTTACAGATATGTATGTGTTCTCAACAATAAATATTTTCCAAAACCTGAAGAAAGGTACAGGTAAGAAAACTCTAACATTGCAGGGTTCATTGTGATCCTTAAAAACACTGAATTTCTTGAATTTCAAACTTCATCTTCAAGGAAGAGCTGGGTTATATTGAAATGTCAAGTTCGGTTTTGGTATCGGTATTTTTAACCCTTTACCCAAAACCGGCCAGCACTATTCTCAAAAATCGACAAATAATTTTCATTATTTTTTGTCTCAAAAACATAGGTTATGACTCCTCATTGGACCGTGCTCGTTCCAATGAGAGGTCATAACCTACGTTTTTGAGACAAAAAATGAAAAAAAAATAGTTATTCAATAATTTTTTGCGCAAGTGTCGTCTGCTTTTTATGTCAGGTAAAGGGCTAAAATGATTTACCTTGATATCGGTACGGTATTCAGTGTCAACAACACACATGTACTCACACCGATACCAATATCCAATGGTCCCTTTGGTGTTCTCCCCAGCTATAGTTCACCGCTTTACAGAAGACATTGCTGCCGAAGTGTCGAAATGCAATATGGGCACTCGCCATCGGCCATTTGATGCAACAAAAAAGCTCCCGAGAAAATTTCCATTGGGTATTTTCTCTCAGCTTTTTTGTTACCTAAAATGACCAGTGGTGACTGCCTTTAGAAATACGCAGTCCGTGTGATCTTCTTGTCACAAATTTTCTGTTGTTTGTCCTTTTTATTTTTAGCTGAACTTGACAAAGTCAAGATAAGCAAGCTATTCCCACCACGCGCGCGGGAGTATGTGAGTCTTTAGCACAGGCCACACCCCGTAGTTCTTGTCCGATCATCGCTAAATTTCATATGCAGGTTCGAGGATCTGTCTAGATGGGAACCTTCCATTTTAGTCGCGATCGGTCAACCATGATGGATGCGCAGGTTCGAAACCAGAAAACCTCTACAGTCTACAGGTCGTATAATGTCCAGATGAAAAACCTATTCTGGATGGGTTCGGTCAACCGTGATGGCCGTAGGGGTACGTGATATAGATTCCTTTAGCACAGTCTACAGATTGCATTTATGAAGGAATTTCACTGTAAATTGGTAGGATGACTCTGTCTTATGTCTGGATGAGAACGTCCTATTTTTGCCGTGATCGGCCAACTGTGACGACCGCACGGGCACGTGACCTGGATTTGTTTAGCACAGCCTGTAGTTCATATTTATGAACCGATTTAATAGTAACTTAGTAGGATGACTCAGTGTGGTGTCTAGATGAGACTGTCCTATTTTGGTCACAATCGGTCAGCCGTGACCGCCGGACGGGCACGTGACCTACATTCCTGTAGCAAAGTCTACGAGTCACAGTTACGAAGGGATTTCATTGTAACGTGGTTCGTTTTGAACCTGACCTTACTGTAACTTAGTAACGTTGATTGACATAAGTTAACTGTGAGGGCCACATTAATCCAGGCCTCAATCCAGGCCTTGTTTTTTTTAGTACAGTCTACACCTCAAATTATTCTTGTTGAAAACATAGCATGTAGGGCACATAACTTAACATATTTTCAGTTACCACATTCTTGTCTTATTTCTTAATCCTTTCATAAACATTGAACATTATCCTTTTCATCAGACACTACACACTGTCAAGTTAAGCTGCAGTCTCGTTGACACTTTCATTTAACTAATGTCAGAAATATTTCTTCGATACTGAGATTTGGGTATTTTGAGCTTCCCTCAGTATGTTTAATCGGTATTGGCTTGATACAGATACCAAGCATTATTTACAGTACACCACCCATCTCTACTCCAAGGCCTTGAAAGTGCTTGGAATTTGAGCAAGATCCTTGAGAGTCCTTGAATTTCAAATGTTCCAAAAAATTGGAGCTCTTTCCTTTTATGGCTTAATAATGCACAACAATCAGTTTGTATCAATGACCGTGATGCAGGATGTCAGATAGGAAATGTTTGGCTGTAGCTGTCAAGAAAAGTAATCTAAATGCCAGTGTACGCAATCTGTATTTATTAACCCTCTGCACACTGATGTCAGAAGGCCAAAATTTCATTTCAACCTTCAAGTTTTCCCCATAAAGCATCAAGGAATTTCAGCTATTCAGTCTTGTTTGACAGGGCTCAATAAGCTATTAGTAGTTTTAGACTATACCATGTAGACCTACCAATTGTGTTAATATCTCAGAGAATCCTTTCGAAGCCCCCAGGAGTCGAATATGGTTTTGTTTGTTTATTGGGGTTTACATGTAACAACACTTTCAACAGGCAGGGTGACATCCTGTCAGCTTTACAGATGGAAGAAGTCAGAGTTCCAAAACCACCAAGCAACTGTCTAACTCTCCAATGAACAGACGTAGCAGCAACTGGGGGCAAATGCCCTGTTGACGAGCAGTATGCCTTTGTACATAGAGCCACCATGCCCTCAGAGGCAGCGGAAAGTTGATAAAAGTGGAGGGGCACAACTTTTCAAGGTTACTAGTTCGGCCCAGTTGGAGAAAAGTTACAATCGTATATCAGTAAATGTACAGTGACATACTCTCGTTTAGATGAGCATGCCGTGGTGTGGTCCGTTTCTTCTACTTCAAACATCTTTCAACCCGAAGGCTAGCCTTCGGGCTGGACGATGGGTGAAGCAGAAGAAACGAACCGAAGTCGATAAGGGGCAAGAATTGATTATAATTTTGTGAAAAAATATTTTTTCCGCGCAATTTATAGATGTTACACATCGTCATTGTGTTTGTAACCATATCCTAAACTTTCAAATCTGTATATTACAAACTGTGGAAGGAGTTGATTACACCATGAAGGTACCCTCAATTAAAAACCACTGAATTTTTTTTTAAGTCGATAAAGGGCAATAATTTTGTTAAAAGAAATATTTTTTTCTGCTAACTTTATAGATGTTCCATATTCTAAAGTGTCAACCCTCTACGTTAGAAACTGAGGTAGCAGTTGATTGCACCATGAAGATACCCTCAATCAAAAAACACAAGTCGATAACGGGCAGGGACGTTTTGGGGCAAGCCCCTTTCGACGCTCGTTTACAGTATGATATAATTCCGTTAATTTGAGACAGCGTCGTCGGCATCATATCTGAACGGTGAAAAGGTGGAAGAGACTGAGAGTTGATGTTTCTTGTTGTTATTCTTCAGGCAAGTATAGTCTGCCGCTTGTGGTTTTGTGGACAAGATAGGCCTTCATCGGCAAGTAAAGTCTGCCTTGGGCTCTTTGCTGGCGTGTACGATTGAGTCGACTTGACAAGCGAAAGAAACCAACTGACCTTAACAAGGTGCCACCCAAACTGAACATTCCGGGTTCAGTTAACAGTCCTGCTATTTTCATTGGGCCGGGACATGTTGTGCGCTAAAGAGGCGCGAAGACTATGAAATAAAAAATTGCGTTTTTTTGCCGGCGGCCATGGTGAATCTCCTCGGAAGTCGAGTGCGAGAGTTTAAAAAAAAAATAGCAGTTCGTATCTTCTACTAATCTTTCAGAATAAAAATAATTTAAACGTGAATATAAAACATGTGTTAATTATCCATTTGTTTTTGGTTTTTTTTTTGGTTTTTTTTGGGTTTTTTTTTTGAACGCAAACATTTTGTTGGCTTTAACAAGAGTTTACGAGAAATGCAAATTGCGAACCAGTGACCCGCTACCATCGAACGTTTGAGCATGCTAAATGGGCGGAGATACATATACTCGCCCAAAAAAGAAAGTGTGCATTGCACAAATTGATCAAACTCAAAAAAAATAATTTCGTAGGTGTAAAGAGTGTTAACCTGTTCATGAATAAGTTATATTGAACACAAAAACAGCTTTCCCCGTTAAAATTGCATTAACGTTAAATGACGTGCTGTACGTTTGTGAAAAGGCATGTTTTGCACGTGGAGAGTGAAAATTCATGCAGCAGTGTGAATCCTTGGGTATTTAAACACTAAAGTAAGGCCTTATCGTTCACATTCAAACTTGCGCTGCTGTTAAAACGACTCCACATTAGCATGCCAAGATTGACAATGAATCAACGTCTCCTTGCCCTGGGTATGACTAGAGCTGGCAGAACACACAGAGAGGTTGCCCAGCATTTGAACTGCCACCGTAACACTGTAGACAGGCTAGTCCATCGACATGCACAACATGATGACGTTCGAGACCGACCCCGCCCCGGGAGACCCCGAGTTACCACCCCTGCACAAGATCGGTATATCCGTGTCGTCCATCTCTGGAACTGGCAACAAACGGCAACAACGACAGCCAGGAACATCCCTAACCTTAGACGGATACATCCTCAAACAGGAGAATACGGCTTACGTCCTCGAAGACCTGCAATTCGTCCGATTTTGACGTTACGTCATCGTCGTGCTCGACTGCAGTGGTGTAGACAACATCTCAGGCATCCCTTACACTGGTAGCAACGTGTTTTATTCACAGATGAATGTCGTTTCTATCTTTCATCATCAGATGGCCGCCAGAGAGTGCACAGACGTCGAAACGAACGCTACGCAGATCCATGTGTCGTGGAGCGAAACCGTTATGGGGGAGGGTCTCTCATGGTGTGGGGTGGCATCACTGCCCGTAACAGAACTGAGCAGGTCATTATTGATGGCAATCTCAATGCAGCCAGATATCGTGATGAAGTTGAAGTGCTTACACCTGTTGTTGTCCCATTTCTGCAACGTCACGGCCCCGGCGTCATTCTACAGCAGGACAACGCCCAACCCCACGCAGCTCGTGTTGTTCAACAGTATCTGCAGCAACAACAAGTGGATGTTCTTCCCTGGCCCGCAAATTCGCCCGATATCTCACCCATTGAGCACGTATGGGGCGAAATGAAACGTCAGCTACGCCGGCTTCCCCATGCACCGTCAACGCTTGTGGAACTCCAAAGACAGCTTATCAGAATATGGAACATCCCACAACACTTCCATGCTAACTTGTTCGCTTCCATGAGGCGTAGATGCACAGCAGTAGTCGATGCAGACGGGGGTCATACCAGATATTGAGTGTGTGACTTTTGTGTTTGACCCTTAGTGTCTTTGACTCTCCATGGCACCAAGAGTATTCGTGGTAGCGTAATGAAATTTCTCGTGTTGATCACAAATTGATTCATCTGTGATTGAATAAAATTTCCATGAATGAAAATGATATATATCTTTTTTTAGTGT
Source organism: Pictodentalium vernedei (assembly GCA_031216915.1). Lineage (NCBI taxonomy): Eukaryota > Metazoa > Mollusca > Scaphopoda > Dentaliida > Dentaliidae > Pictodentalium > Pictodentalium vernedei. The sequence continues at coordinate 327,586,668 of CM062295.1, forward strand.
TATTTTTTAGCATGCACACTTTCTTTTTTGGGAGAGTATATTTTTTCATATTTTTGTATTCAGATATTAGGTTTTTAATTACAATCAAAAGCATTTTTCCATGAACTAATTAAATAGCAATGTTTGTTATTCATTCACAGTGATATGAAGTTTCATTTGTCGCTGCACTGTGTTGCAGGAAGCTGCCGTCTGTGTTTTGGTAGGGGAACGAGGTGGTACATGTATATCAATTTACGTACATGTACAAAAATATAACTACGTCAGTGCGTGGATGTCATTTTAATATAAAATCTGGTGTTGCATTCTCTCCACTCTCGCAAATATTGTAAGAATGGTTGAGTTGCTGTCGTGCACTGGGTGGAGATATTTGGTACGTCACGATGACACAGCGTTGACTTTTGTATGATTGTCGTCTGCACTGTTTGTCAACAAGCACAGATGACGAGTGATTCTCAAATTTTGGCAGTCGTGAGTAATTTTATGAAATGAACTACTGCCCCGCTCACATTCGAATAGGCTGAATGACAATACTTCTTTATCTTTAAGATATTTAAAAAAAAAAAACACATTAGGCAAACATAGTCCACACATTTCGTCCCATTTCATATTATTCAGACACAATATTCATTTTCATATTCAGCCATCTAACGTCCACGTCCACAAAAATTAAGAATTATTTCAATGTTTGATCTATTTTCCAGCCCCTATGAATTAACACTTTACCAAACCCTTTTTTTGGAAAAAATAAACTGAATTTCTAGACGTATTTTCAAAACTGCGTTCGCTTGTAGGTTGCGCCTATTTTCATATTATTCCGGAGGGGGGGGGGGGGGGGGGGGAATTGCACGAACATAGGTGGGTGGTGGGTGGGTGGTTAAGTACCAAAAAATGTGCGGAATCAGTTAATGCATATTTCTCTTTTTCACTGTTACGGCATCTTTTGTGTCCCAAACTGTAACAAAATGTCACCAATTGATCATAAAAGCCTATTTGGAAGTTTTATTAACAAAACTAATCCCCTTAATATAAAAATATTGGAGAAGTTCATCCAAAACTGACTTATGGATCGGGTGGACTCGTGCCCAATATTAAGCGGAAAAAAAAATTGCCCGACAATTTTCTCCTATGGAGGCCCGTTAAAACTCCATAATTTCAGTGACGTCATTCGTCGGAGCCGGGCCGCGGGCGATAATGGTATAAATAGCCATTAGCGGCCCGCGGCCCGGATATTTTTAGATTCAAGTTAGCTGTAACAGGGAGTGGTAATAATAGTAATAACATGATTGTTGTCAGGCATCATGATTCATTAGCGGCCCTGCAGCAATGATGAACAGCCCTTGTGCTTATTAACGGCCCTCGACTTCGTCTCGGGCCTTTAATAACCCCCCAGGCTGTTCATCATTGCTATAGGGCCGCTAATGAACCATAATGCCCTCCAAAATCATGTTATTGTTAGAATCACAACATAATTCATTCATATCAAGTTTTTTTTTTAATGGAACATTCCTTTGAAAAAAAAAGCACAGTGTATATAATATTGTCTAATGAGTCATAATAGCTAGGTGTGGCTGATTTTTCAAAATGAAAAAAATGAAAATATTAATTTTTATTTCAACAAAAACAAAAAAAATCTGATTTAACAAAAACAAAAAAAGTCGTTATGATCGCTAGCCTGGTATGCAGATGCGAGGACAAAAACAAAAACATAAAGTTTGTCCTTCTTGAGCCAGAACAAAAACAAGTTCCCATTTACTCAACCAATATTTGCAAAATATACACGGTTACAGTATAAGCAGTAGTAAATTAATTATGGGCACAACAGGCAAAGTGCTCGCATATGACTGCACATGCCATAAGCTTTTCCTAATTTTATCTCTGATATGCAATGATATGCATCGAAGTGCATATCATTGCATATCAGAGATAAAATTAGGAAAAGCTTATTTAAATTTGGTTTAAAATCAAAGGTTTCTTGGAAAAAGAATAATTGAGTTTCATTTGCAAGGTAAACACGAGAAACTAGATTTGTAAGAATATTAAGCTACACATTTAGTTTGTTTCAATTGTCTGATCTAGTTTGATTGGGGTTTTACATCGCTTTCAACAACTATGACTATATGATGTCTATATCACAGCGTTGTTAGTGCCCAAGATGAAGGTAGAATTATTCAAACAGATCCAGTGGATGGCCTAAGGAATTCACCAACCACTGGAGGAACTAACAAGCTCATGCACACAGACACCTCAATATTTATAAGGATAAAACAAATTCCTTAGAATCAATGTAGTATTAAAATGTCTGTATGAACAGCGAGGCCATCGCTGCTTTGCGTTAATAACCAGGCTACCAAATGTGGACCTATTATACCGGGGCCCACACGGGGTTCAAGCTATACAGTAATGTGTCTTTGTGAACTGATGTGAATGTGGTAAGTCTTCAAAAATGCATCTGATAGAGCAAATGGAAACATGTTTGGACATATAAAAATATGCATTGAATCAGTGTGCATTACGCGTTTCGAGTTAGTGTTCGAGTACCAAAGTTTTGTATATAAAATATATGAGAAGGGGGTGGGTCCCCCAAAATGTCATGGACAAAATATGCAGGAAAGGGTAGGTGGGTCAAAAATCTGCAAAATAAAAATTTCCTTCTATGTTCACGCATTCTTTTTCCGCCGCCCCCCCCCCCCACCCCCGATTATTCGAGGGTTTTCAGCAGGGAATGGCGGCTGCCAATCCTTCCAGGCATTTTGTCCATGCTGCTTCTCTCACAATATTTTGTGACCCACTTCATTACGTGTCCGCCGTTTCACTTACGGTGACCTATATTTCCAATATATATACTGGGTCAAAAAAGAAAGTATAACAGAAACAAATGTGATAAAAATAGCATAAATGATGAAATATAATAGTTCTGATGTTGCATATTTGTGGACAAGAAGTCGTGCAAAGAGTTTAATGACACGTTGTTGTTGTCCACCTAGCCGTATACAATTTTGCTACGGATTTCAAAATAGCACGTGCTACCTGCGAATGTCAAGTTGAATCGGTGACCGACGATTTTCTTTGTGTTGTGTTCTGCTAGAAAGCCTGGGTTATTGAGAAAACACGCTAGTTTTTGTCTTCCGACATTTTGAAAAATGCCAAGGTTAACCGAAAATCAGAGATTGCGTGCCATTGGTATGCATGAGGCTGGGATACCTCCAGATGAGCTCGCTGCTGAGTTCGGAGTCACTGTGGCCACTGTTTTCCGTCTCATTGGAAGGTATAGAACCACTGCATCTACTGCCGCTCGACCGCGTTCGGGTCGACCACGAGTTACGACCCCTGCACAAGACCGCCACATCGGGACGTCTCACCTGCGGGATTGCTTCCTTCCGGCGACGAGGACAGCAGCAATTTCTCCTGGTAGAACTATCAATAGAATCAATGCACAAACTGTCTGCAACAGACTTATATCTCATTTTTTAGCTTAATTTGACAAAGTAAAGATAAGCTATTGCCATCACGCGTGCGGAAGTCTGTGAGTCGGAGTCTGTTCACATTTTCTTTAGCACTGGCTACTCTCCGCAGTTGTTGTCCGATATCAGGAAATTTCATATGAAAGTTCGAGGTCATGTCTAGACGAGAACGTCCCCTTTGGGTCGCGATCTGTCAACCGTGATGGCTACGTGAGCCCAAAATCCGAAAACCTTTAGCAGCCTACAGGTCGTATTTATGAAGGGATTTCATTGTAACTTGGTAGAATGACTCCGTATAATGTCAAGATGAGAACGTCCCGTTTTGGTTGCGATTTGCCAACGGTGAAGGGGACGCGAGCCCCAAACCCGAAAACAATTAACACAGTCTACAGGTCGTATTTATGAAGGGATTTCATTGTAACTCGGTAGGATGATTCCGTATAATGTCTAGATGAGAACGCCCCTTTTGGCCACGATCGGTCAACCGTGACGGCTGCGCATGCCCGAAACCCGAAAACCTTTAGCACACTCTACAGGTCGCCGTATTTATGAAGGGATTTTATTATCACTTCGTAGGATGCCTCTGTATAATGTCGAGATGAGAACATCTTATTTTGGTAGGGTTCAGTCAACCGTTACGGCCGCAGAGGCGCGTTATCTAGATTCCCTTAGCACAGTCTACAGCTTGCATTTACGAAGGGATTTCGTTGTAAATTTGTTGGATGGCTCAATAATGTCTTGATGAGAATGTCCTATTTTGGCAGTGATCGGTCAACCGTGATGGCCGCACAGGCACATGACCTAGATCTGTTTAACACAGTCTGCTGTTCATATTTATGAAGCGATTTCAGTGTAACTTTGAAGGATAACTCGGTATGATGTCTAGATGAGGCTGTCCTATTTTGGTCACTCTCTGTCTGCCGTTACCGTCGCCTGGTCACGTGCCCAAGATTCCTTTAGCACTGTCTACAGGTTGGGTTTATGAAGAGATGTCACGTGCCCAAGCTTCCTGTAGCACTGTCTACAGGTTGGTTTTATGAAGAGATGTCATTGCAACTTGGTATGATATCCAGAGACTCTCCTATTTTGGTCAGGATTGGTCAACCGTGACCGCCAAACAGTCACGTGATTTGGATTCCTTTAGCAAAGTCCACGAGTTATATTTATGAAGGGATTTTATTGTAACTTGGTATGATGACTCGTTTTGGAATGATTTTACTGTAACTTGGTAACTTTGGTCGACATACATTAACTGTGAAGGCCACATTAACCCAGACCTCCATTCTTTAGTACAGTCTACACCTTCTACACCTGGAATTATTATCACTGAAAACATAGCATATAGGGACAGAAATTAATATATTCTCAATTATCAGAATTCTTGTCTCATTTCATAATCCTTTCATCAACATTGAACATTATCCTTTTCATAAAACATTACATATAGTGAATATAGCTACAGTGTCATTGACACTTTCATAGTATTTTAGAGTTATTCTTTTATCATTATGAAATGAATATTTACTATTATGCAAATTAGTTTAAATTGTAAATGTGAGCATTATTTTCTGTACGTCTTGCAAAACGAGTTTCATTCCTTTTTCGGATATATATACTTATTATTTTTAATTTTTAAATACTATTGTCATTACAGCATTAATCCCCTCACCTAAACAAAGTCAAGCTGAGCAAATCCCAAAGCTCTCTGTCCGTCGTTCGTCGTCCGTCGTCCATCAACACCATGTTTTGGTCTTCTCCTCCAAAACCACTGAGCCATTTAAAGTGGAAGTTTGTGTCAATGGTGGTCCCGAAGGGGAATTGCATTTTTGTTCAACTCAACATGCCGAGCCCCATAGGGAGGGAATGGGGGAAATGCTCCAAAATATTTTTAAAATCGTCTTCTCATAAACCAGTGGGTACAATGACTTAATATTTGTTATGCAGCTTCCTTTTGAGATGTAGGCATTATTGGGTCGTGCGTATTTTACTCGTGCAAAAAAATTTCCCGCATCCCCATGGGAACCCCAGAAACTAAAAAGATAAATATTTTCAAACGCCCATATTTCCCAAACCACACGGAACAGAGATCTGTTATATGGTATGAAGCATCCTTAGGACCAGTGGGAATTTCTTCAAAACTCTTCTTCTTCAGATTCACCTGTCAGAATCCTTTCATATTTGGTTTACAACATCTCTTGGGGAGTCAGATTCAAGTTTGTTCAAATTGGTTCCCTGGGTTAATATTTGGGCTCCCTATGGTAGCCCAAATTATAACTTAGTGCAATATTAGGAAATTTAAAAAAATCTTCTTCAAATTCACCAGTCAGAATGCTTTCATATTTGGTATACAACATCTCTAGGGAGGTCAAATTCAAATTTGTTCAAATCGAGTCCGTAGGTTAATATTTGGGTTCGCTATGGTAGCCCAAATATTAATTTAGTGCAGTATGAAGAAATTTTATTTAAAATTTTTCTTCTTTGGATCCAACAGTCTGAATGCTTTCATAGGGAGGTCAGATTCAACTTCGTTCAAATCGAGAGTCTGGGTGTTAATATTTGGGCTCCCTATGGGAGCCGAAATTGGCCATGTGGCTGAAGAATTAGAAATTTTGTATTCAGTACCCTCTAAAGGTGTGTAACTAACATTAATCCACATAGGTTGAATCAATGGACTTCATAGGGAGCTCCACATTTTTACATTATGATCAACTGAAGAAAAGGAAGGATTGTCGGACTATTTTTGTCACTCCCGATGGGCTCAAGGATTGACAATGTATCCTATGGAGATGAATTGTTTAATGTAGACTCATTCTTGGTCTCTGTTTATATCGTGTTCTGTTCAAGGTGAGCGCTTTTTTTACCAAATTTATATTCTTAGTCAGTGGGAGCTATTGCCATCACTTGGCATTCGGCGTCCGTTGTCTGTTGTCCGTCGTCCGTTAACCTTTACAAACTTGACTTCTTCTTCACAACCACAAGGCCAAATTCGAACATATATTGCACAGACCATCCATGGAGTATACCCTTTTTATTTTGTTCAAATGAAGCAGCTGCCATATTCGGGCTCTGGTTGATGCCCTAAAAGCTTAAAACTGTTTAAAAATTTTCATCTCACGAACCACCAGATGGAATGCCTTGATATTCGGTATGAACCATCCTTTGGTGTTGAAGATTAAAGATTGTTCAAGGGAAGTTGGTAGGTCAATATTTGGGCTCTCTGTGGAGGGCATATCCAAAATTTCTATTTCAAGAACCGGTGGGCCAATTTCAACCAAATTTGGCATGTAGTATAAGCGGGTTCCAAGTAATCGATTGATGCGAGATTTTTTTTTCACAGCCCCGTGGCAACTCCTGGGGCTAAAAACAAAATATTTCCCAAACCACATGGAACAGAGAACTGTTATTTGGTATGAAACATCCTTAGGACCAGTAGAATTGATTGGTTAAAAAATTGCCACTGGTTCTATCAGGGTGCCTGGCAGAGGGTGTTGAAAAAATGATGAGTCAGTATTTTTGCAGTAAGATTTCCCAATACAAATTGTTAGAGAGTTTCCAATTTGATCTCTTAAAAATGTTATTGTCAACATCTACCTATCAAACACACGTTATTGTTTTGTTAAGCTACAGAGAATGAAATCCTTTTAACCCTCTTCCATAAGTGGCAGAGGAAAAATTGATCTGATTCCTGTATGAATATCTTCAATTTAACCCTCTCAAGACTTAAAAGTGTTTTCCAAAGATTTTATTTCATGTTGTGCACATATAGGTTTTCTGGTTTCTTGGAAACATTTATCTGATTCCTGTAGGAATCTATTTAAGTTAACCCTATCTAGACTTCAGTGTGTTTTCCAAAGATTTCTTTCATATTGAACCCTTTCAATTCTGTGCACAAAAATGTTTTTTCTGGTTTCTTGGATACATTTATCTGATTCCTGTATGAATATCTTTAATTTAACCCTCTCATGACTTCAGTATGTTTTCCAAAGATTTTATTTCATGTTGAACCATTTCAATGCTGTGCACATATATGTATTTCTTCTGGTTTCTTGGAAACATTTAACTGATTTCTGTATTAATGTCTTTAATGTAACCCTCTCATGACTTCAGTGTGTTTTCCAAAGATGTTATTTCATGTTGAACCCTTTCAATGCCGTGCACATATAGGGTTTTTCTGGTTTCTTGGAAACATTTATCTGATTCCGGTATGAATGTCTTTAATTTAACCCTCACGAGACTTCAGTGTGTCTTCCAAAGATTTTATTTCATGTTGAACCCTTTCAATGATGTGCACATATGTTTTTTTTCTGGTTTCTTGGAAACATTTATCTGATTCCTGTATGAATGTCTTTAATTTAACCGTCTCAAGACTTCAATGTGGGTTTCAAAGATTTTATTGATGCCTTGATCAAACCTTTTCAAATCTGTGCACATATGTTTTTTTCTGGTTTCTTGGAAAAACTTTCTCTGATTCCTGTATGAATATCTTTAATTTAACCCTCTCAAGACTTCAGTGTGGTTCCAAAGATTTTATTTCATGTAATACTGTTAACGAAAACCTATTTTTGATTGCTTTAAAAATAGTTCACTCCCTAAAATAAGCCTCCATAAATTCTCATTCTGTTGTGTTTATTTTTGATGTTTTAACCATTTTCATACAGACTTGAATTTACTGGTGGTAGTAAAATTCTGTTCCTCTAGTTTGAAATTTTTCTTATTCTTTAAAACCACTGGGCCAAATTCATTCATTTATGGCACAGACCATCCTTGGAGTAAACCTTTTCTCCTTTTTTTCAAATGAAGCTGCTGCCATGTGGAGACTGTGGAATTTACTTTTCTGATCCCCACAACCACCCCCCCCCCCCCCCACCCCCAAATTACTATATCCCCTTGTTGGGTGGGGGTTAATGCTCCATAAGCCTAAAATGCTTTAAAAATCCTCTTTTTATAAGAAACTTGCAATAATGCTTAGATTTCTTGTTTGGAACTTACTTTAGTGATGCAGATTCACTTTTTTCAAAGAAACTCAGTAAGTCAAAATTTGGGCTTTCAATTTTCAGATCCAATGGACAGATGTGAACCAAATTTGTCATGTAATATATAACTGGGTCATAAGTATTTCATTTATGCCGGAATTATTTTTTTTTTTTGGAGGGGGGGGGGGGGTTAGAGAGAACCACCGTAGTTGTAAACAAAGCAAAAATGTTTTGTTTGTTTGTTTTTTTTAATACTTCACTGAACAGAGCTTTCTAGGAAGCTTAACTAGGACCAGCAGAAATGAATGGTTAAAAAGTTGCCTTTGGTTGTTGCATAGCAAATCAAAAAATTGCTCTTCCTGCTGATCACTTACTGATACACTCATCTCTTTTGACAACTTGAGCTAGGTGAGCGTTTTAGGCTCCTTGAGCCTCTGGTTTATTATACTTACCAAAGTAACACAAAAAATATTGCCCACCCGGCAATATAATTTTTTATCGCGATTCGCCAAAATTTGCTGTCTTTTACAAGTAGAATTTTAATTTTCAAGTTGTGACAGTTTTGAACTGAACTATCTCCTCTTGAGATTAGATTTATTATTCATTTTTGTATGAAATGTATGAAATAAACAAACATGTGTATTAAGTACACCCTCCCCCCCCCCCCCCCCCACCACCACCGAATGGAAATAAGTGTTTATGATGTGGGAGGAGAGGGATGTTAATCATCCAAAGTGATAGTTGTAGTTTAATTTTTGGAATCATTTGAAAGATATGATTCAAATTTGGTGTCCATTGTGAAGGGGTGACATCTACATGGTTCTTGCAAAAAACTGAAATTTAACCCTTCACTCAATGCAGACAATACCAAATTTTATGATTTTAAACATTATTTTTCCAATGTTTATCAAAAAAAGTTCAACAAAACAATATCATATGCCCCTTTTTGGGTCAAGCCCAATGAGCTTGTTTCTTTGAGTGGTCGCATGACATGTTCTTTTAAAAATGTTCAAAAATGTTTTTTTTCTTCTGCTAAATTTGTATGTTATGTTGGCGGCTGTGGCAGATTTGTCTAGAGGTTTAAAAAAAAGCTGCATTGTATGAATATATTTATTTAGTATAGGGTTTACTTATGAGAATCACTCTAACTAACTTAGTCTACTCTCTAGTGCCTAATAATAGTACAGGGAGAAATTTTTTTGAAAAATAATAATAGTATAAGGTCGAATAATAGTGTATTGTGGAAAATTCCAAGAGGTGAGCCAGTTGCTAGGCTCAGAGCCATTTTTATGGCACAGAAGACTGATGCTTTTTAAGAGGTAAAGGGCTAAATTACTATCGGTTATCATAATTTTCACATGTCTTTGACTTGTTGCAATTTATGGGAAAGTGCCTGTACTCGGGGGAGGGGGGAGGGTGACATTGCGATAATCGGTTTTCGTCAGATCACCGAAGTTAAGCAACGTCGAGCCCGGTTAATCCTCGGATGGGTGACCGTCAGAACGATCGATTCGGATTCCTGCGTTGTGTACTTGGGCAAGGCACTTAACCCCCATTGTCTATATGGGGGCATGATGATGCTGTGTACTAAGGCGTACTGCATGTGCGTATGTCTTCAACCAATCTAACCCTGTCTGTGCTGCAGTGCAGAGTTACGATGTTGGGAAGCTGGCAGCTGCTCGTCATTGCTCAGTGGTTCTCTCCGGGAACGCCAGCTTCCTCCACCCGTAAAACTATCACGGCCATGATTAGCCATTGTGAATAAATATGTGACCTTAAACACCAATAAATAATAAATAACTTCAGGCACTCTTCCATAAATTGTACCAAGGCAAAACCTTATAGACTAATTAATTCTGTTTCACCGATGGTATGAAGCACATCCCCTGAGTAGTAGGTCTTAAAGTTTTGGTGACAGTACTTCAGAATAAAGCCCAAATATTCGCTTCCGGCACTCTACCAATTAACTTTTCCATTGCATCCTGTGTTTGCTTGTTGTACCTTTTTAATTTGTTTTGGTGAACTTCTGGAGGTAAGTGACTGCTCTGCACATTCAATCGCTGAAAATTAATAATCATACAGGGACAAATAAGGATCATACAGGCGGGAATTTTGTCAAAAAAGAATAATCATACATGTATGGTTATTAGGCACACAAGAGTAACAAAAAAAGCTATCATTTTAAAGAAGATTCTTACACTGGTTAAACAAGTCTAGAGAAGCTCTCATGCCTACCACATACTTTCTCTCATCCATCTTCCATTCAGTGCATGCAGATAACTTGATCCAGGCAAGCATTTTGGGCTCACTTGAGCCTCTGGTTTATTATCCACGCCCCATTTTTAGTAGAGAGGTCTGAGATAAATTAAAACTAGTACATTTATCTATCATTAGGCCACTGACCAATGTTATTGGAAATGGGCTGTTTACTCTGAATGGAGAGGAACACCAGAAACAAAGAAAGTTATGCATGGGTGCATTCAAGTTCTCCTTTCTGAAAGGTAAGTTTAAGGTACACTAAAGGCCCCACAAAGTTGATCTTTTGTTTTTCAGACCATTTTTTGTAAAATTTCATGTGGGCGGCTGGTTTTTTTATTTTATTTTTTATTTTTGTAATTATTTCTTTCCATGTTGGTATTCTTGGTTTGTTTTATGTTTCAGACCTCATAATCTACAGAATATAGCTTGGGTGGTGGTGTATTTCGTCCCTTGATTACAACAAGGCTTTGCAATAATAAAGCACTACAGAGCCTTGTTGCACTCAAAGACAAATTGATCAATTTCATTATGAATATAAACCATCTTCTGAAGAAAGTGTTTTGAAAAACTAAACATTTTCATTATTATCCCCAAAACATGTCTTATGATCCCTCATTGGAACTAGTACTAACAAGCTATTAATTTAAAATAGAATATGTTTTCATTTTTGGAATTCACTTTAAAAAATTTCCACAATCCAGTATAAGTATTTCGATTAGTTCCTAGAATTCAGCACCCTATGTAACAGGCCTGGCATTCTGAAAAATGCAGGAGGGCAAAAAATCGCTCTCCTCAATCAGCTTAGGAGAGCAATTAGCTTTACACAGCATTTTAAGTATCCAGTTGAACGAACGGGGTCTTCCCGTTTCGCCGATGTGATTCTAATGGGGTAGGTGTCAGTAATCCGCAGATCAAAGAAGTGCCGCGATAATTTGTTAATTTGGATGTTGGGAGATAATTTTTATCAATTTAACCCATGTACCACAGGGAAACTCACAAGTAACGACGAATTGATTGAATGTAATGTAATTTTTTTATTGATTTATCAACGCAATAAACGAGCAAGTATAATATAATAATATGAACATTTAAAGACATAAAGCACATTTTTTAAAAACCCGAATTTCGACTGACTCTGTCTAAAAATAACAATAAACGAGCAAGTATAATATAATAATATGAACATTTAAAGGCATAAAGCACATTTTTTAAAAACCCGAATTTCGACTGACTCTGTCTAAAAATGACAGTGCGTCAATCTGACCTTCCCTAAAGAGTCTTTTATAATAAGATAAAGCATTGTCGATGGCACGATACTTTTTTCTTCGTGGGGCCACCTTCCCACCATGTCTCAACTGCAGAATTGTTGATTCTGTGAATGCTTGTTCTTTCTTAATGAAATCAACTAAGAAGAACAAGTTAGGATGGGTTCCGGCAATTGCCTTCTTCAACTTGCTGTGCCATCCTTCTACATGATTTGTGGTGCGAGGGCCGACAGTCTCGTGATGGTTCCACACATTGAGGTTGCTACTCTCAACCCAGTTCGTCGTGACGTAGTCTGTGAACTTGGTAACTCTTGGGTCGACGTCTCTCTCCTCCAACGCTTCTTCCCATGCCTCTAATACAAGAAGCCATACGTCGCTGACCATATGTGGTGGTACAAATGGAAGGCCGATAGCACGTCGAACGACCGCATGAATGTTGTCATCTTGCTTGTAATCGTCTCTGAGGCTGCACTTTTCTGTTGCATACTTGTACACTGCTTGGGCGTAGTGGAAGTGACAGCCTTTGATGGTCGCAGAAGAGAAAACTTGTCGTAAAGCATTTTGTGCAGCAGTTTCGAAATCAGTAAAGATTGTTGCTGGTTGTAGGTGAATGTCTAAAGATGAAGCCTTCTGGCGTATGGTGCTGAAGAATTTTATATAAGTTGACTTGGTTTTATTAGGCAGCAAGCCATAGACTAATGGCAACATCTTATTGTCGACGAAAGCATGGATGGTATACAGCTGATAAAAGAGTTTCGGTGATTTCTCAAATGTCCCATCACAGAAAAACGAAGTCGCTTCGTCGAGGAGGTGTAAGTTTGACGCTGTGCTGAAAATGAGGCAGTTGACGTCGCTTGGATCTGACAGTAAAAACTGATCTCCTGCAGTTGTTTCCATGTAACTATCAGGTAAGCTGATTGCTGAGCGAGTTTTCGGAAGAGCCGGTATGGTTTTCGCACGAGACCTGTATAATGCTGATTTGAAGATGAAGATTTTCAACACTAATTTATTTTTATAATTTTTATAACAATCCATTTCAATTTGTTACAAAAACTTCATAAAAAAGAACAACTACAAAATAATTACAAAAATCCATTCTTCTCTATTTCTGAATTTTGTGGTTGGTTATTCACTGACTTGAGAAAACCTGAAACCTGTTATGAGAGACCGCCTGTCTTGAGAGACCACTTTTGTGTGGCCCAAAGGGCGGTCTCTCAAGACAGGTTCTACTGTACCAACTTTTTATAACCAGAAGTGTGTCTAACCCACTGCATTGCACAGTGTTAGTCACACTTTCTAGTTTTTAAAGAATTTCGTTATTAACTGAGTAACTAATACAGCCTTAATGTAAATCTCATCTATTTAACCCTTTATCTAATGAATCGCCCGCATCCGCCCGCGTAATATGCAAATTGAGCAGTTGAAAAAATGAAATTTTTCAAAATATTTCAACAAAACCATATCGTGTGACCCCCCTCATTGGAATGAACTCATTGAGCTGGTTCCAATGAGGGGTCACATGATATAGTTTTGTTGAAATTTTTTGAAAAATTTAAAAAAAATATATTTAAAATATTAATTTTTGATATCGTCTGCGTTGGGTAAAGGATTAAACTCTTTCCCCAAAATAAATTGCTGAAACTAGCAAGTACTATTCCCCAAAAGTGTTCAAACTGAGCGTATGATCCTTCATTGGAATGGATTGTGAAAAGTTATTTTAAAGGGAATTCCAAAAATGAAATTCTATTTTTAATTAATAGCTTTTTTTTCTATGAGCTGCGAAATGTTCATATATAATAAAGTTTGAATGGCGATTTTTATTTTTTGAACTAAGGTGTGTTTGCTACATTGGGTACAGGGTTGAGTATATCAGTTCTTGAAAGCACTATCAGCTCGGGTTGAAAAGTTGTGGCAGCCACAAATATGGCTTTATTATCCACCCACAGGGAAGAGATATAGTGAAGATCTCTATTCATTTTTCCATCCTTCCATCAGTCTTGTTTGTTCTTCCATCCATCTATCAGTCTAGCCCCATCTGGAAGATTGTTTATATAGTGGCTTGAACTAATAGTTATCACAGCTTAATTACTTTTGTTGTGTTGCTTTATGTCAACAATGTCTTGGAAAAGTCGATAGCCACACCCATTTCATGAAAATTAAGGGAGTTATTGCTCTATCTTTGTTGAATTTTGGCTGAAATTTATTTCATTTTGCTTGAAATTTCAATGTTTATGCAGTAACTTAAACAGTAACATTCGATTTAAATAAAGTTTGTTTATTTGCTTTGTATTAATAAAGTCTTGGACAGGTTAACAAATTACAGGGAGTTATTTCCCTTTGTTGGTTCCATTTTACTTGGATGTTTAATATTTTAGTGGTAACTTGTAAAACAAACATCAGATTTCAATGAATTTTTACATGCTGCTTCATATTCACATTGTCTTGGATCAGAATGAAAATCATGATGGTTTGTTGAAAATTGATAGTGTTATTGTCCTTTGTGTATTTTACTTTAATTTTTTTGTTCACCCACTATGAAGTAAAGGTGAGGTCACGTGACCCTGACAGTGGCATCAGCATCAGTGTGGGTCAATGTCCAATTTTGTAAGAGCAGCCCCAGGACTTTTAAATTGCAGTTGTGTGTTATTTAGAACCATGAAGACAGTCCTTAACCTTTATTCTGGAATATTTCAATTCTTTTTTTGGTTTTTTTTGTTCGTTTTTTTTTTTGGGGGGGGGGGGAGGGTGGTTGGGTGGGTGTGAAAACTTAGTCAATTGTTTGTTGTAAGAAGTTCTGTAAACTTTGTTGCCTATTATGGTGATCTATATTGCTTATAGGTGTGTTTTATAGCAAATGTAGGTTCTCTTAACCCTTTACCTAAAGTAGCGGCCAAAAACAGCTAGAAAATTGACCAGAATAAATCTACCACAGCCTAAAATATCTCAGAAGTTTCTCAATAAAACCATACAAAAATGGATATCATTAGAACCAGCTCATCGAGCTGGTTCTAATGATATCCATTTTTGTATGGTTTTATTGAAAAATTGTGAAATTTGTTTTCGAAAAATGTGAAATTTAATTTATTTTTTTTAAATACTGTGTTAGGTAAAGGGTTAATCCTTAAACTAAGTATATGTTTATTTTGCACATTTTTTCAGCAAAACATCTGTGAACTTGTACCTGTAACAATTAATGTTGTAGTCCGCACCAATATCCAAATTGTACGAGTTTGTGTTTGAGTTGGTTTCTTGAAACCCAGTGGCCTCAGGGCTTTTATATTGCAATTGTGGGTTATTTAGGAGCATGACTACAGTACTCAACCCTTATTTTCTGGAAATTTTTCTTCATTTTTTTTTATGAGAAAATCGAATCAATTTTCTGTAAACTTTATTGCACATTATGGTTATCTACTCTATTTCTTATAGATGTGTTTTATTGCAATCGAACACACCCTTAGAACACGTTTTTTTGTGAATATATCCCCCAACAAAAAAAATTTCTAAACATTTGGTTCCAACCTGACACATTCTCAATGATTGTGGACAAATTTTAGGGTACTCACTTCAGTGTCATATAAAAATGAACAATGTCACCTTTTTCTAAAAGTTTAGTATATTTTGTAGAGCTAAAAAAATTAGCAGATAGCAGTTCCATCTTTGTCCAAAAGTAGATCACTTTTAATGTTTTTAGCTTAACTTGACATAGTAGAGATAAGCTATTGCCATCACGCGAACGGAAGTCTGTAAGTCTGTGAGTCTGTTCACATTTTCCTTTTTCTAAAAGTTTAGTATATTTTGTAGAGCTAAAAAAATTAGCAGATAGCAGTTCCATCTTTGTCCAAAAGTAGATCACTTTTAATGTTTTTAGATTAACTTGACATAGTTAAGATAAGCTATTGCCATCATGCGTACGGAAGTCTGTAAGTCTGTGAGTGTGTTCACATTTTCCTTTAGCACGGGCTATACCCCGCAGTTCTTGTCTGATCGTCACGAAATTTCATATGCAGGTTTGGGGTCATGTCTAGATGAGAACATCCCCTTTTGGTCGCGATTGGGCAACCGGTATGGCTGCCCGGGCCCAAAACTCGAAAACCACTAGCACAGTCTACAGGTCGTATTTATGAAGGGATTTTATTGTAACTTGGTAGGATGCCTCTGTATAATGCCTAGATGAGAACGTCCCCTTTTGGGCATGATCTGTCAACCGTGATGGCTGCCCAAGCCCGAAACACCAAAACTTTTAGCATAGTCTGCAGGTGATGTTTAATATGGTGGGATTTCATTGTAACTTGGTAGGATGACTCCCCATGATGTCTAGATGAGAATTTCCCCATTTGGGCATGATCTGCCAACCGTGACGACTGCCCGAGCCCAAAACCCAAAAACCTTTAGCACAGTCTACAGGTCATATTTATTGAGGAATTTCATTGTAACTTGGTGGGTTGACTTCATATATTGTCTGGATGAGAAGGTCCCCTTTTGGATGTGATTGGGCAACTGTGACGGCTACAGGGGCCCGAGGCCTGAAAATCTTTAGCACAGTCTACAGGTCATATTTATGAAGGGATTTCATTGTAACTTGGTAGGATGACTCCAAATAATGTCTAGATGAGAACGTCCCATTTTGATCGCGATCATTCAGCCTTGATGGGTGCCCGAGCTCAAAAACCTTTAGCATAGGCAAAAGGTGATATTTATGGAAGGATTTCATTGTAACCTGTTAGGTTGACTCCATATAATTCCTAGATGATGACATCCCCTTTTGGTCGCGATTGGTCAACTGTGATGGCTACAAGTGCCCGAAGCCTGAAAACCTTGAGCACAGTCTGCAGGTCTTATTTATGAAGGGATTTCATTGTAACTTCATAGGATCACTCCAGATGATGCCCAGAAGAGATTGTCCCCTTTGGTTATGATCATTCAACCAGGAGGGCTGCCCGAGCCCGAAGCCTGAAAACCTTTAGCACAGTCTACAGGTCACATTTATGAAGGGATTTCATTGTAACTTGGTAGGTTGACTTCATATAATGTCTAGATGAGAACGCCCTCTTTTGGACACGATTGGGCAACTGTGACGGCTACAGGAGCCAGAAGCCCGGAAACCTTTAGAACATTCTACAGGTCATAATTATGAAAGGATTTCATTGTAGCTTGGTAGGATGACTCCAAATAATGTCTAGATGAGAACATCCTCTTTTGGTCATGATCATTCAGCCTTTATGGCTGCCCGAGCCCAAAGGCATTTAGCATAGTCTACAGGTCATATTTATGAAAGGAGTTCATTGTAACCTGTTAGTTTGACTCCATATAATGCCTATATGATGACATCTCCTTTTGGTCGTGATTGGTCAACTGTGATGGCTTCAGAGGCCCGAAGCTCAAAAACCTTGAGCACAGTCTACAGGTCATATTTATGAAGGAATTTCATTGTAACTTCATAGGATCACTCCAGATGATGCCCAAATGAGAATGTCCCCTTTTGGTTGCGATCATTCAACCACGATGGCTGCCCGAGCCCAAAGCCCAAAAACCTTTAGCACAGTCTACAAGTCATATTTATGAAGGGATTTCATTGTAACTTGGTAGGTTGACTGCATATAATGTCTAGATGAGAACGTCCTCTTTGGACGCAATTGGGACTCGTTTTGGAATAATTTCACTGTAACTTGGTAACTTTCGTTAATATACGTTAACTGTGAGGGCCACATACATTAACTGTGAGGTCATATTAACCCAGCCCTCAGCTCTTTAGTACAGTGTACACCTCATATTATTTTTATCAAAAACATAGCATACAGGGACCAGAAATGAACATATTCCCAATTATCACAATTCTTGTCTTATTTCATAATCCTTTCATAAACATTGAACATTATCCTTTTCATCAAATACAACACACAAGTTAAGCTACAGTGTCATTGGCACTTTCATTTCTCTATCTCTTAACTCTTTCAACATGAGAGACCGCTTTTCTGGTCCAGCAACATGATACGTTATAATTTCATTAAGCAGGATGGCTACTTATTGAACGTGTGTGGTAGAACAATTACTATTTTCAACGTACAGCCTGAAGGCTGCACTATTGAAAATTATAATGGCTCTACCCCCAAATAATGAATATGGACTCTTCCAATTTCTGCCATTTAACTAAGAATGGAAGACACCACCAGTGTTCAAAGGGTTAATATCACTCATCTTTTGAGGTCTCCTTTTAAATTTTTGCAATGTATTCTCCAACAAAAACCATATCTAAAAATTGGTACCACCATGTTCCTAATGATTCAGGCCAGATTTTCGGGAGATGCTATTTGCATCAATGTCATAAGAAATTAAATGACATAAGATTTCTATGAAATTTTAGTATTTTGTAGAGCTCGTGAAATTAACAGATACCTGTTTTTTAGGTTTTTGATTTATCACCAATTTTGACATTTGCACATCAATTGAAGTTTTTTCGTGCTTCTTCAGCTATTTAAAATCTCAAAACACCAAAATAATGACATGCATAACTTCATCATTACTCCATCTGCAGCTGTGAAACTTCAAAACCTGACTTTTTATTTATCGATCTTGTCCACGCCGTTATTAGCTTTTCAAACTTCCACCTTTATCCAAAACAACATCACTTTATTGTTTTTTGTCTATCTCTTGATGTCAATTCATCTATTGAGCTCTGCCTCTTTAAAATCTGGGAATATTTTCTCCAACAAAAGCCATTTCTAAACATATGGTACTGGTATGGGAAATTCTTAAATTTTAGGATGATTCTAATCAGGTTGAGATCACAAAAACTTAAATGTCAGATTTTTCAAAAAGTTTTATATTTTTTTGGAGCTCTTAAAATTAAGAGATGGCTGTTTTTTAGTTTATCGATTTATTGCCATTTTTAACGTTTTTACATCACTTCAAACTTTGACCATTATTTACATTTACATTCATCTGTGGGATCATTAACCCTTTGAACACTGGTGGAATCTTCCATGTCAGTTCAGTGTCAGCAACAGGAAGAGACCACATTCATTACTGGACCAATTAATATTAATTAAAATTAATTGGTCTGCCCACACATTCACTCAGCAGCCATCCTACTTAAGGAAATTATGACGTATCATGCTTCTGGTCAGTTCAGTGGCAGCAACAGGAAGAGACCACATTCATTACTGGACCAATTAATATTAATTAAAATATTAATTGGTCTGCCCACACATTCACTCAGCAGCCATCCTACTTAAGGAAATTATGGGCTGGAAAAATGGCAGCTTGGGTTCAAAGGGTTAACTCCTTGGATGCTGCTGGCAGATATTCCTACCAAGGACAGGATTCTTCTGCCACTGAAATAAGTATCATTTGGGCACTTTTAACCAGAATTTCCCCTTGTAAACTGAATGGATTTTTTCACCAAAGATTTCTAAAGATAAATTTAGATGAATTTTTTATCAAATCTAGATTTAATGCAAAATATCTTGAAAATCTCTGAATCAAATTCATTTCTGCAGCAAATGACCTCTTAAGAAGCTCTGTGGGAAATTCTCTGCGTTGTATATCCAAACTGGATTAGGATCATCTTCACATCTTCTGGGAGGGGCAAGTCTTTGATCCCATCCAAAATTTCTATTTTCAGAACAGATGAGTTGATTAGAATCAAATTTGGTATGCAGTATTATTGGGTTTTAAGTAACTGGTACATACAAAAAAATGCCCTGCATCCTTGTGGGAACCCAGGAGTCTAAAAATAGAAAAAATGGAGTATTTCCAGAACTGCACAGAACAGAGAATTGTTATTTGGCATGAAGTTTCCATATGACCAGTATCGAATTGATCAGGTCCAAAAATTGCAATAGGTTGTATCATGGGGTACCATATGGGGACATCCATTTTAACACTCACTGGGTTAGGAAAATGCTGAGTCACCCGCCTTCTTGGGAACCACTGACTTCAGTCTTCTTCCTGACTGAACCAAATCTAAACTAACATGGCACACATAATCTTGGAAAGTATACACTTTCCAGTTTTTTAATTTCCCCCCCCCCCCCCCCCCCCCACAAAGTTGTTGCACCCCTCAGTGTGGTGGTAATGGCTCATTGAGCTCATTCCAATAAGGGGTCATAAGCTATGTATTTGATGCAAAAAATGAAAAAAATTAGGTTTTCAAGAATTTTATTTGCAAGTGTCGTCTGCATTTCGTGTTAGGTAAAGGGTTAAAACAACACTGTTTTACAATAGGTTAGAATCTTTCATGAATTTTGATCATTGCTTTACCATTTTCTTCATTTATTGGTAATTAAAGCCACTTTAAGAATCTAGGGTTATATTGTGATTACATTAAGAAAAGTGCTTCTTCTTACGGACATGGAAATAGTCAATAAACTCAGGTGGCACCATCCAATTTGACATGCACTTGTCAACTTCATTTTCACTTTTCTAACATACAATGGAACTAAAAAAGAAATTATTCACTTCGAAGTAACAAAGTGTCTGTTACCCGTGGAATATACTTTCTTGAGATTTCACAACCGCTTCCTGGGTAATTTCTTGCATCTAAAGCAATATTAATTTGTTTATTTAATGGTGTTCAAAGGAACTTTAACTGTTAGAGTGCTAAATTATTTTTGGTCATCCTAATTTGTCCATGTCTCTTTGCACTGTTACAATTTATGGGAGAGTGCCCAGTGGCACTCTCCCATAAAGCATAACAAGGCAAATCCTCCGAGACTAAATAATTTCAATTCAAAAATAATATGAAGTACATCCACAGAATATGAAGCCATTCATTTGCGGCACCTGCACTTCAGAATAAAGCCCAAATATGGCTTCCAGCACTCTACCAGTTAAGCATCCAAGAAAGTATCTTGATCTCAACATGAATATGCTTTCTCATTGTTACTGCAACAGTAGGGCGTTATGTCTATACTCTATAATCACCCTAGTTCAATTTTTGCATGCAGTCCAAGTTTTTTTTAGAAGTAGCAGAATCAGTTTATATACATGTGATTCATGTGTGAAAAAAATTCTCAGGGTAATTCAGGAGGGGTGATGGTAGCTATAGGCACTTTCCAGTAAATTATCTCTATACAATTTTCAGCATCTGACCGCCAAAATATTTTAGTTAACTGATAAAATACATAAGAGGCCATAAGTACCATCCTTTTTGCAAGTTTATCAAAATTTTGATCAATTTAAAAATTGTGTTATCAATTATTAATTAAGCACAAGTTGATCTTCATCATTTATCTAAAAATCAACTTAATTTGCACCACAAAACTCGGAAAAAACATTTGCATCAGATGCCCCCCATCCCCTCCCACCCCCACTCCCCTTCCAATTACTTATCAAACAGATTCAATTTTTGGTAAACACCATACTATCACATATATGCATTGTTATTATGCATTAAAATATAGTTCCTGAAATTCAAAATTTTGACCAATTTCTACCCACTTTAAACTGAAATATGGGGGAAACTGGCTTTATGTAATGGGATTGTTAGATAAATGCATTATCATGACCGTGCATGTCTTGTAATTTGTATCAGATTCTGAGTCATGTTTATAATCAGATTGCAACTCACCCTGATGGGCTTGATGCGACCCAATTGTAAACAAGACCTCAAATCTGATACAAATTACAGGACATGCACATGGTCATGATAATGTATATGTATCATACTAGTCAACCCTTTACCTAACCAATTGGTGCATCTGCCTGCATAATATACAAATTGAATCAGCAGTAAAAAAAAAATTCAGAACATATCATGTGACTCCTCATTGGAATGTGCTCGATCAACTGATTCCATGCGACTATGGACATCTAGGACGATATGATGATTGTAATATGAACCATGTTTATAACAGCCTCTTTTGTTTTGCACTGTCTCCAGGTTTATGTTAGGCTTATTTGTCAAGTTTTTTTCAAAAACTTGGTCGATAGTTTGATGAAATTGATGCACTTTCGAGCAGATGGGTGGCGTCACCTTTCTCGTTAATAACTTCAACAAATATCAATAGATTTGGCCAATATTTGGTATGTGAGACTTTCTTAATAATGTCTTGAATGAGTTTGAAAAGTGTTGCACTTTGGCCACACTGAGTGAGTTATGGCCCTCACTTACATGCAGTTAATTTTTGCCTGTTTTCAGCTTGTTAGCAGGATAACTTGAACATTACATCAATGGATTCAGTCATAATTTGGTACCGGTATGCAAGACTTTCTCCAAACTGTCTTCAACAAGTTTGAAAACAGGTGCAGTTTTTCCATAGTGAGTGGAGTTATGGCTCTTAATTAGTTAATTTTTGCCTGTTTTCAGCTCATTAGCCTAGTAACTTGAACAAATATCAATTGATTTGACTTTCTTATAATGACAAGTCTTACAGGTGCAAAAAACATGAACCCTGCATCAGTAATTCATAATCCTTGTTCATTTAGTGGTATTTAACCCTTTACCTAACGTAACGGCCAAAACCGGCCAGCGCTATTCTCAAAAATCGTCAGTTAATTTTCATTATTTTTTTCATTTTTTGTCACAAAAACATAGGTTATGACCCCTCATTGGAACGAGCTCGTCGAGCTCGTTCCAGTGAGGGGTCATAACCTATGTTTTTGAGACAAAAAATGAAAAAAAGTAGTTGTTCAAGATTTTTTTTGGCAAGTGTCGTCTGCTTTTCATGTTAGGTAAAGGGTTAAAATCACTTGAGCATCTAGGGTTATATCACAATTGTGACATAGTGATACTCTATATTAACTTTGAATCAGCCAGTCTGTCTGAGTGCACCATTCTAATTGCTGACATTCTAGGTAATTTTTCACTTCATATTTCACTTTTTCTAACACAGAATTTAAAAAAAAAATTGCTTTTCCCTTACCAAGTGCATATCAATCTATGGAATCTACTTTCTGAAGATATTTCAAATGTTTCCTTGGAGATTGAGAACTCTTCAGCCTCTGAGACCTCTCCAGCAATATTTGAGCTTGTGCTTGAAGGGGCAAGATTTATGGCTCTGCCCGTAATTTTATTTTCCAATCCGGTGAACCCAATTTGGTATGTACCAGTGTCTGGTAACAAGTTCTTAATTTACTCCCCCATAATATTTTTCCATGCCCCTTGGGATCCCCAGGAGTAGAAAAAAATAGAAAAAAGTTTGAATGCCCATCTTTTCAAAACTACAGGGATCCTAGAATTGTTTTTATGGTATGAAGCATCCTAAGGACGAGGAGAATTGATTGGGTACAAAAATTGTAAATGATTGCTCCAAGAGGTTCCCTATGGGGAGCCCCATTTAACACAGTTGGTAATGGGAAAAATACTTCAGTCTTCTCATAAACTTCTGGCTGTAATGATTCAGTATATGGTGTGCACCCCGCTTTAATGATGTAGATTCATGTTAGTTCAAAAAATGTTTTCTGGGCAGTATTTGAGCTTCTTTGGGGGTGGGCAAACTTTACTATTAACTCTAAAACTTTGCAAAACCTAAAAACACAGAAGATTTTTACCCTGGTTAAATAAAGGGATAAGAAGCCCCCCCCCCCCCCCCCCCCACACCATCCGACATACTCCCTCTTATCCCAACTACATCCCTGTAGACAACTTAATACAGGTGAGTGTTTTAGGCTCACTCGAGCCTTTGGTGGTCTACCTGTCTGTCAAAAAATGCTATCCTTGATAAGTGGGCTGGTGGAGATAGTGAGACCTTGAGAGGACAGTGGTTCCTAACCCTGTCTGTTAATGGGTTATCGTAATGTATTGTTTATATGTAATTCTCACTAAACTTCAAAATTGTTGAGTTTGTGCTATATAGCACCATACAAAAAATCGTTTATGCATTTTCTCCTTTCAAAGATTACTTGTACATTAACCCTTTAAACTCTAGTGGTATCTTCCATGCCAGTTCAATGGCAGCAATTAGAAGAGTCCATATTCATTATTTGGGGGAGACCAATTAATATTTTCAACGTGCAGCCTCAAGGGTTGCACATTGAAAATATTGATTAGTCTACTCCACACATTTACTGAACAGCCATCCTATTAATGACGTAAAGATGTGTCATGTTTCTGGTCGGAAAAGCGGCCGCGGGGGGTTCAAAGGGTTAATTTTGTGTTTCAATCTTTATTTAAGGTCTGGTTGGGAAAATTTCACAGCATAGTGCAGAACTAGTGGATGTTTGGAACAAGCAGCTTAATGAAAGTGCCGATCACACAATGAATGTAGAGATTTTTAAAGATCTCAGTAGAGCTGTGAGTAAAATTATTTTTGATGAAATTGTTAAAAAAAAATGCTACTTTGTTTGGTGAAAGTCTTTTAATTGATAGGCCACTTAACCATGAGTGAAAAATATTTAGTTAATCCTTTATCCAACACAGTATATTAAAATTTAATATTTGCTCATCTTGACAAAGTCAAGCTGAGCTAATCTCATCGCTCTCCGTTTGTCGTCCATCAACACCATGTTTTGGTCTTCTCCTCCAAAGCCACTGGGCCAATGCAAGTGAAAGTTTGTGTGAGTGATGGTCCCAAAGGGGCATTTCATTTTGTTCAACTCAACGTGCCCAGCTCTATAGGGAGGGAGTGGGGGAAAATGCTCCAAAATCTTCTTCTCAAGAACCAGAGTGTACAATGACTTGATATTTGCTGTGGAGCTTTCATATGAGGTGTAGAATCAAGTTTGTTCAAACGAAGTTCGTGAAGTAATATTTGGCTGTAATAGGAGGGGGTAAGATTTTCGGCCCTGCCCAGAATTTCTATTTTCTGAACCGATTGTCCGGTATGAACCAAATTTGGTTTGTGGTATTATTGGGTCATAAGTACTTGACCCATGCAAAAAAAAAATTCCCGCATCCCCATGGGAACCCTGGGAGCTAAAAATAGAAATATTTTCAAACGCCATATTTCCAAAACCACTTGGAACAGAGAGCTGTTATTTGATATGAAGTATCATTAGGACCAATAGAATTGAATGGTAAAAAAATTGTCATCGGTTATGTTAGGGTGTTCTGTAATGGGCATCGAAAAAATGCTGAGTCAGCATATTTGCAAAAATGTTTAAAAAATCTTTTCTCCAGAACCAATCATCAGAATCTTTTGATATTTGGAATACAGCATTCAAAGGGGAGGGGGAGGGGGGAGGGGGGGGGGGTCAAATAAAAGTTTTGTTGAAATAAAGCTCATTGGCTTATATTTGGGCTCTCTGCAGGAGCCCGAAGTTTTAACATAGGGTAATATGGGGAATATTCTTTAAAAATCTTCTTCTTCAGAACCACCAGTCAGAATCTTTTAATTATTGGTATACATCATTGTTATGAGGGTCAGATTCAAGATTGTTCAAACCAAGTCCCTAGGTTAATATTTGGGCCTCCTACGGAAGCCCAAATTTTTATCTTTGTTCAATATGGAGGGGGTAATTTAAAAAAAAATCATCTTCTTCAGATCCACCAGTCAGAATGCTTTGATATTTGGTATGCAACATCTCTAAGGGGGTCAGATTCAAGTTTGTTCAAATCAGATCCCTAGGTATATATTTGGGCTAACTATGGTAGCCCAATATGAGGAAATTTTCTTTAAAAATCTTCTTCTTCAGATCCACCAGTCGGAATGCTTTTATATTTGGTATACAACATCTCTAGGGGGGGGGGGGGGGGTCAGATTCCAGGTTGTTCAATTCGAGTGCCTAGGTTTATATTTGGGCTCCATATGGGAACATGAAATTTAACTTAGTACAATATGAATTTCTTCAAAAATCTTCTTCTTCAGATCCACTCGTCAGAATGCTTTTCAGATTTTGGTATGCAACATCGCTAGGGGGGGTCAGATTCAAGTTTTGTTCAAATTGGATCCATAGGTTAATATTTGGGCTCGCTATGGTAGCCCAAATTTGAACTTAGTGCCATTCGAAGAAATTTCTTTACAATTTCTCTTCTTCAGATCCAACAGTCAGAATGCTTTCATATTTGGTATAAATCATCTCTTAGGGAGGTCAAATTCAAATTTGTTCAAATCGAGTCCGTAGGTTAATATTTGGGTTCGCTATGGTAGCCCAAATTTTAATTTAGTGCAGTATGAAGAAATTTTATTTAAAAATTTTCTTCTTTGGATCCAACAGTCTGAATGCTTTCATATTTGGTATACAACATCTCTGGGGAAGTCAGATTCAGCTGTGTTCAAATCAAGAGCCTGGGTTAATATTTGGGCTCTCTATGGGAGCCGGTATTGGCCATTTTGCTGAAGAATTAAAAATTTTGTATTCAGTACCCTCTAGAGGTATGTAACTAATATTAATCCACATAGGTTGTATCAAGGGGCTTCATAGGGGAGCTCTGCATTTTGCTTTATGATCAACTGAAGAAAAGGCATGATGCCCAGATTATTTTTTGTTAGTCCTGAGGGACTCAAGGATTGACAGTGTAGCCTATGGAGATGGCTTGCTTAATGTAGACTCATTCTTGGACTCTGTATAAATTGTGCTCTGTTCAAGATGAGCGCTTCAGGCCCCGTGGGGCTTCTTATTTTAATTATTGGTTTTTAAAATTTTTCAAAAAATCTCAGCAAAACCATATCGTGCGACCACCTCATTGGAACGAAGTCAACAAGCTCGTTCCATTGAGGGGTCACATGATATGGTTTTGTTGATATTTTTTTAAAACATTGTTTTTTTAGCTTAACATGACAAAGTCAAGATATACTGTTGCCATAACGCGTGTGGAAGTCTGTGAGTCTGTTCACATTTTCCTTTAGCACCAGCTACACCCTGTAGTTTTTGTCTGATCGTCACGGAATTTCATATGCAGGTTTGAGGTCAGGTTTTGATGAGAATGTCCCCTTTTGGTTGCGATCGGTCAACTGTGATGGCTGCCCAAGCCCAAAACCATTAGCACAGTCTACAGGTCGTATTTATGAAATGTAACTTGGTAGGATGCCTCTGTATAATATCGAGATGAGAACGTCTCCTTTTGGTCATGATCTGTAAACCGTGATGGCTGCCTGAGCCCAAAACCTGAAAACCTTTGGCACAGTCTACAGGTTGTGTTTATTGAGGGATTTCATTGTAACTTGATAGGTTGACTCCATATAATGCCTAGATCATCAGCCATGACAGCTGCCCGAGCCCAAAACCAGCAAAACCTTTAGCACAGTCTACAGATAGTATTTATGGAGGGATTTCATTGTACCTTGGTAGGATGACTCCATATAATGTCTAAATGAGAACGTCCCCTTTTGGTCACGATCGGTCAGCTGTCACGGCTACAGGGGACCGAAGCCTAAAAACCTTCAGCACAGTCTACAGATCGTATTTATGAAGGGATTTCATTGTAACTTGGTAGGATGACTCCAGATAATGCCTAGATGCCTAGATGAGAACATCCCCTTTTGGTTACGATCATTCAACCAAGATGGCTGCCCGAGCCCAAAACCCGAAAAACTTAGCACAGACTACAGGTCGTATTTATGAAGGGATTTCATTGTAACTTGGTAGGATGACTGAGTATAATGTCTAGATGAGGACGTCCCCTTTTGGTTGCAACCGGTCAACTGTGATGGCTTTACAGGCCCGAAGCCTGAAAATTTTTAGCACAGTCTACAGGCCAAATTTATGAAAGGATTTCATTGTAACTTGATAGGATGACTCGTTTTGGAATAATTTCACTGTAACTTGGTAACTTTTGTTGACATACATTAACTGTGAGGGCCACATACATTAACTGTGAGGGCCACATTTACCAACCCCTCAGTTCTTTAGTACAGTCTACACCTCATATTACTTTTATTGAAAACACAGCATACAGGGAACAGTAATTAACATATTCCCAATTATCACAATTCTTGTCTTATTTCATAATCCTTTCATAAACATTGAACATTATCCTTGTCATCAAACACAACACACAGACAAATTAAGCTGCATTGTCATTGACACTTCCATTTTAACTGCTTACTTTGTAAATTATATGGTCGTATATGGCCAATTCATTAGGAAAAGGGGTTAAACAGGTGTATTCAATTAACATAACAGAATTTATGACACTTTCTTCATTCTAACAATTTCTATTACATCTTCCTTGACTGAGGAGCATGGTGGCTCAGTGGTTACAGCACTGTGCTTCAAACCAAAAGATCCATTGTTCAATCCCCACCAGTTGCTTTCCATTGCTCAGTGGTTCTCCCGGGTACTTCGGCTTCCTCCACGTGTAAAACTGTCCAACACAAGGGGACCCTGGCTGTCAGAAGTGTCATTAAACCCCAAGAAATAAACAAATAAATATTCTTGTTGGATTGAGCTCATGGAGTGCTGACAAACAAGATATGATTGATTAACTTCGTGTATGGAATGTACCGACCTATGATGCCAAAAGGGGTATTTTTCTTGATCAGAATGAGATCGGGTTGTGACACACTTACACACCATGAATTGTGATTGCAAAATAAGATGTTGAGAAATCAAGATGAATCCAAGCCTGAAAATAAGCAATCTGTCATATGCAGAATGAGGTCCCAAGAGGGTGAATTTGCTGCTGTTATCCCATACTGTGGGCCAATTTACTCTGTGTGTA
The DNA here is from genome assembly GCA_031216915.1 of Pictodentalium vernedei. Classification (NCBI taxonomy): domain Eukaryota; kingdom Metazoa; phylum Mollusca; class Scaphopoda; order Dentaliida; family Dentaliidae; genus Pictodentalium; species Pictodentalium vernedei. Next base: position 327,615,166 of record CM062295.1, read on the forward strand.
CCTCTTTCTGTTCAGGCCTGAGACCTTGATTCAAATGGAGGTTCACAGAGGGTAAATATAGTGATGCTAATCTGCTTTGCAGGGTAGCATCACCAAATTCACCCTCTGGGGGCTTCATTTTGCTCATTTCCTGGCTTGGATGAATCAAGAAAAACAAATGAAAATAGCGTCTCAAAATCATTGTTGAGATTGTTTTGAACTGTGGGAAGAAATGTGGAAATAGAGAATCTTCAATGAGCCATGATTAGTTATAAAATATCTGAACCGAGTTCACTAAAATCTATCTGAGCCCAGATTTACCAAGCCTCAGATCGATTTTAGTGAATGAGGTAGATATATTTCTTATCAACCTACCTCGATTGTTTACTACAGGCTTGCACTACAGTGGAAGAACCTAACTCGGATAAAATACTCTCTATTTTAATCTTTCCCAAGATTTGGGAAAGAAAAGTGGTGTAAAAACACCACGAAAAAATAAGCCAAAACTGGGTCGAGCGCCATCGGCGCACACCCAGTATGGGATGCTCTTCTATAGTACAAATCCACGACTTCCGTAAAACAGTGCGCAATGCGTCAATTCGTCATTCTTTTTTTATCCGAGGCACGAGCAGGATGTGCCATATGCATTATGAAACAGTGATAATTCAACTCGTGGATAATGGTTTGGCTGTGACTGGAATTATGGATCTGAAGATCGTATAATAACAGGACTGTGTTTTATATATTCTCGTTAATATTTTCAACCACATTCTCATTGTATATTATTTACTATTCCGTTTTCGCGAATGTTTTGTTTTCGACATCTCGCGATTCGACAATGAATTTTTTCGGTTGAATGAATTAATTTTGGAGTTAGGTGTCATTCTGGGACTGTCTGGACAGGATTTCTTCACTCTGTTGAGGGCTGAATTTCTTTTTTTTCGGTCCCTGTCGACCGTCTGGGTTTTGTCATGTACCCACCATTTTTTTTTTCTGCCACCTTCTCTCGTAGTTGAGGGTGTTCTTCTACTTTCTGTTTCTGTTGAGTTCACCTTTTTCTTCTACTGCTCTCACCTCTGTTATTTCCAGTTCGGTTCCTTTAGGGCAATTCCTTTTGCCCTCGCCATGGTGCGTTCTCGTGGCCGTTTCTTCCGCACCCGCGGGTGGTGTGGAACGCTGTCGTTTCGGGAGCCTCCCGACTCGACCACGTCTGGTGTGAGTTTACCCCCTCCGTGGGGGATGTGCAGCTCCTCCCACACCTGGGGGGGGGGGGGGGAGGGACACTGTTATTTCGGGGCCCCCCGACTCGACCACGTCTGGTGTGAGTTTTTCCCCCTCCGTGGGGGATGTGCAGCTCCTCCCGCTCCCGCGAGGGGTGGGAAATGCTATCGTTTTGGGGTCACCCGATTCAACCATGTCTGGTGAGAATTGCTCCCCCTCCGTGGGGGATGTGTAGCTCCTCCCGCACCAGCGGGGGGTGTGGGGAACGCTGTCGTTTTGGGGCTTCCCGACTCGACCATGTCTGGTGAGAGTTATTCCCCTTCCGTGGGGAATGTGCAGTCTTTTACCATGGTGGATACTGCGGGAGCTGTTGGATTTCTGGTGAAGAGATGCCTGGTTCCGGGACTATGCGCCCTCTCCAGTCGACATCTGAGGCTGTCACTAGGGTTGTGACTCCTCCTTTGGAGGCCGAGCTTGGTGGCTCTCTCTGCTTTTCCGCCAGTTCCAACAGCTCCCGTCGTATCTGCTGCTACTGCTGTTCCGTCTACAACGTCATTGGGCACCGTTTTTAGCCGGCCTCGGCTTATCCCTGCCAGGGTCTTCAGGGATGTCTGTAGTGTGGTTGTGGGGTATCGGCCTCAGCCTTCCCTGACTTCAACTCGGCGAAGTTGGATGAGGTTGCCGACTGAACCCCCTACGGTGACCTCTCAGCCATTGAGCACAGTAGTTTTATACCTGCAGTGGTCTGCTTCGGTGTCTGGTTGTGTAGACGTGGGGGTATCGGCCTCAGCCTTCCCTGACTTCAACTCGGCGAAGTTGGAAGTAGCTGCCGGCCGGTCCCTCTACTGTGGTCTCTGCGCCGTCGTGCACCACAGTTGTCATTGGATTCGGATGTTCTTAGTGGGACAATATGAACTCTGTGGCGTTTCCGTCCACTCATTCTGGCCCACGACCAGTTTTGGGGGACCAATGTCTTTTGTGCAGCCTGGACCTTCTGCCCTGCAGAGGTCCGCGGTGACTCTCATGAGTTCCCGCTATGTTGATCCTCGGGGTGTTTTGCTGGTTTGCCCACGATGGGCTATGTGTCTTCCGACTCAGGGGAAGAGTCGGACATGCTTGATGTCGAGAGCCAGCAGTCTTCGGACTTGGGGGCAGCTCTTGATTTCGTGTTTGGGTTCCTTCCGGATCTCAAACCATCTAACCAGTCGACAGTGTCAGCCAGGCCGTGATCATCGGTCGCGCGCCAACAGCCTATGGAGCAACCCGCTTCTGGGCGTCTTCGACCGTGCCATTCGGTACAGTTGGTTGAAGCATTTTCAGCCTTGGACTCTAAGCTAAGTTCCAAGGCTATGAAGGCTCCGTTCTTCACCAGTGTTGACACCTTTTTGCCTCCGGCGCATTATCGTTCCTACGATTCCGCCAATCCATCCGTCTACCAGACTTTGACGGTTTTGGATCAGGACTCCACTTCCCTCGGTCTTTCCAAGTCCACGTCTGCCGTCATTCCGATGACGACTCTGGAGTCCACATTGGGCTTATCGAGAGAGATGCTTGGTATGCTTTCTCTCTCCGATCACGTCGTCTCAGCTTTAGCTGCTTATCTGCCCCCAGATAAGTTTGACGAGGTACAGGCTCCTTTGCGTGTGCTGTCCAAGGCGCTCATGCATCTTACTCACACGCTTGCCTGTAACACGGCTAATCTGGAATTAGTTCGAGGGGACTCTGTGCTGGACACAGGCCGATCCCTTCCTGAGGAGCAGTGCGCTACTCTTCGATCTGCTTCTTTGGCAGGCCCGCAACTTTTCCATGGTTCTGTGTTGACGGTCCGGAATGACGTCCTACGTCATTCCAACGATCAGCTGCTGTTTCTTCAGCTTGATCAGCCTTCTAGGGTAGGCACGGGCCGTTCCAAGCCTAACAAGTACCCTCTGCTTCCTCTGCGAGGCAAAGGGGCTGATCGTTTTGCCTCCGCTTCTACTACTTACTCAAGGGGTAAGGGTAAGCGTCGGTAGTCTTGAGGGAAGTCCCAGGATTCTTCATTCAGTAGAGGAGGTGTTTTTAGCTCACCTGACTGAAAGTCAGGGTGAGCTTTTCTGATCACTTTTCGCCCGTCGTCCGTCGTCCGGCGTCCGTCGTCCGTCGTCCGTCGTCCGTCGTCCGGCGTGAAGGTGGTGTTTGGGTCTTTTTCTTCCAAACCACTGGCCGCATGTTAATGAAATTTCATGTGAGTAGGGGTTATATAGCGGCATTTTGATTTTTGGGCAAATTAGGTTTCGGCTCATATTGAGCAGAAGGGTGGGGCAAAAATGCTCCAATTCTTAAAAAATCTTCTTCTCAAGAACCAGCAATAGCAGAGACTTGATATTTGGTATGCAGCTTCCTTTTGAGGTGTAGACTCAAGTTTGTTCAAGAGAAGTTTGTAGGTCTATACTTGGCGATGTTATGGGAGGAGCAAAAATTTTGGCCCCACCCCAAATTTCTATTTTTTAAACCGAGAGGCCAATTTGAACCAAATTTTATGTGAGGGCTTATTGGGTCATAAGTACCTAATTTATGCAGAAATTTTTTTTCCTGTAGCCCCGTGGGAACCACAGGAGCTAAAAATAGAAAAAAATTAAAACGCCTATATCTCAAAAACTGCACGGCACTGAGAATTTTTATTTGGTGTGCAGCTTCCTTGGGACCAACAGAAAGGATTGGTAAAAAAAAATTGCCATCGGTTTTATCATAGGGTACAGTTTCGGGACTTTGAAAAAGTGCTGAGTCAGCACTTTTTAACACTGTAGGCAATGGGAAAAACATTAAAAAATCTTCTTCTCCAGATCCAGCGGGCAGAATCTTTTGATATTTGGTATGCAACATTGTAGGGTGGATCTGATTCAAGTTTGTTCAAATCGGCCCCCTGGGTTCATATTTGGGCTCAGTATAGGAGCCCGATTTCGAACTTAGTGCATTTCAGGCAAATTTCTTAAAAAATCTTCTTCTCCAGATCCAGCAGGCAGAATCTTTTGATATTTGGTATGCAACATTGTGGGGTGGATCTGATTCAAGTTTGCTCAAATCGGCTCCCTGGATTCATATTTGGGCTCACTATAAAAGCCCGAATTCGATCTTAGTGCATTTCAGGCAAATTTCTTTAAAAATCTTCTTCTCCAGATCCAGCAGGCAGAATCTTTTGATATTTGGCATGCAACATTGTGGGGTGGATCTGATTCAAGTTTGTTCAAATCGGCCACCTGGGTTTATATTTGGGCTCAGTATAGAAGCTCGAATTCGAACTTAGTGCATTTCAGGCAAATTTCTTAAAAAATCTTCTTCTCCAGATCCAGCAGGCAGAATCTTTGGATATTTGGTATGCAACATTGTGGGGTGGATCTGATTCAAGTTTGTTCAAATCGGCCCCCTGGATTCATATTTGGGCTCACTATAGAAGCCCAAATTCGAACTTAGTGCATTTCAGGCAAATTTCTTTAAAAATCTTCTTCTCCAGATCCAGCAGAAAGAATCTTTTGTTATTTGTTATGCAACATTGTGGGGTGGATCTGATTCAAGTTTGTTCAAATTGGCCCCCTGGATTCATATTTGGGCTCACTATAGAAGCCCGAATTCGAAGTTAATGCATTTCAGGCAAATTTCTTTGAAAATCTTCTTTTCAAGATCCAGCAGGCAGAATCTTTTGATATTTGGTATGCACCATGCTTAGGGGGTGAGATTCAAGTTTGTTCAAGCCAAGTCCCTTGGTCCATATCTGGGCTCACTGTGGGAGCTTGAATTGTAACTTAGTTCAAAATGAGGAATTTTCTTTAAAAATCTTCTCAAGATCCAGCAGGCAGAATCTTTTGATATTTGGTATGCACCATGCTTAGGGAGTGAGATTCAACTTTGTTCAAGCCAAGTCCCTAGGTCCATATTTGGACTCACTGTGGGAGCCCGAATTATAACTTAGTTCAATATGAGGAATCTTCTTTAAAAATCTTCTATTTTTTTTTTAGATCCACTGGTCAGAATCTTTGGATATTTGGTATAAGCTTTTCTTAGGAGGATCAGATGCAACTTGTTGAAATCAATTCTCTGGGTTGATATTTAGGCTACCATGTCAGGTGAGCGCCCTCAGGCCTCTTGGGGCCTCTTGTTTATTTATGAAACATGCCCACGTGTTTTTATCAATGCATTGCAGAACTTAGTAAACCCCTCCCCCCACTTCTACACTCTACAGACAGCAGATCACGGACAAGTGACAATGATTCAGGATTTTTAGCTCACCTGACTTTCAGTCAGGAGAGCTATAGTGATCACTCACCGTCCGTCGTCCGTCGTCGTCCGTCGTCGTCCGTGAGCATGGCGTTTGCGTCTTCTCCTCCCAAACCGCTGAACCAATTTAATTGATATTTGAGATAATAGTTTGTTATGACATCGCAATTTGATTTTGTTCAAATCAAGTTGCCTCGCCCGTGGGTAGGGCCACACCCAAAAAGTGTGCTGAAATCTTAAAAAATCTTCTCATGAACCAGCAGTAGCAGAGACTTGATATTTGGTGTGCAGCTTCCTTTTGAGGTGTAGACTCAGATTTGTTCAAGAGAAGTTTGTGGGGTTATACTTGGCGTCGTTATGGGAGGGGCAAAATTTTTGGCCCCGCCCAAAATTTCTATTTTCCAAACCGAGAGGCTGATTTGAACCAAATTTTATGTGAGGGCTTATTGGGTCATAAGTACCTAATTTATGCTGATTTTTTTTTTCCCGTAGCCCCATGGGAACTGCAAGAGCTAAAAATAGAAAAAAATTAAAACGCTCATATCTCCAAAACTGCACGGCACCGAGAATTTTTATTTGGTGTGAAGCTTCCTTAGGACCAACAGAAAGAATTGGTAAAAAAAAATTGCCATCGGTTTTATCATAGGGTACAGTTTCGGGACTTTGAAAAAGTTCTGAGTCAGCACTTTTTAACACTGTAGGCAATGGGAAAAACATTAAAAAATCTTCTTCTCCAGATCCAGCAGGCAGAATCTTTTGATATTTGGTATGCAACATTGTAGGGTGGATCTGATTCAAGTTTGTTCAAATCGGCCCCTGGGTTTATATTTGGGCTCAGTATAGGAGCCCAAATTTGAACTTAGTGCATTTCAGGCAAATTTCTTTGAAAATCTTCTTCTCCAGATCCAGCAGGCAGAATCTTTTGATATTTGGTATGCAACATTGTGGGTGGATCTGATTCAAGTTTGTTCAAATCGGCCCCTTGGGTTTATATTTGGGCTCAGTATAGGAGCCCAAATTTGAACTTTGTGCATTTCAGGCAAATTTCTTTGAAAATCTTCTTCTCAAGATCCAGTTGGCAGAATCTTTTGATATTGGGTATGCAACATTGTGGGGTGGATCTGATTCAAGTTTGTTCAAATCGGCTCCCTGGGTTTATATTTGGGCTCAGTATAGGAGCCCAAATTTGAACTTAGTGCATTTCAGGCAAATTTCTTTGAAAATCTTCTTCTCAAGATCCAGTTGGCAGAATCTTTTGATATTGGGTATGCAACATTGTGGGGTGGATCTGATTCAAGTTTGTTCAAATCGGCTCCCTGGGTTTATATTTGGGCTCAGTATAGGAGCCCAAATTTGAACTTAGTGCTTTTCAGGCAAATTTCTTAAAAAATCTTCTTCTCCAGATCCAGCAGGCAGAATCTTTTGATATTGGGTATGCAACATTGTGGGGTGGATCTGATTCTATTTTGTTCAAATCGGCTCCCTAGATTCATATTTGGGCTCACTATAGAAGTTCGAATTTGAACTTAGTGCATTTCAGGCAAATTTCTTCAAAAATCTTCTCCAGATCCTGCAGGCAGAATCTTTTGATATTTTGTATGCAACACTGTGGGGTGGATCTGATTCCAGTTTGTTCAAATCGGCCACCTGGATTCATATTTGGGCTCTCTATAGAAGCCCAAATTCGAACTTAGTGCATTTCAGGCAAATTTCTTAAAAAATCTTCTCCAGATCCAGCAGGCAGAATCTTGTGATATTTGGTATGCAACATTGTGGGGTGGATCTGATTCAAGTTTGTTCAAATCGGCCCCCTGGGTTTATATTTGGGCTCAGTATAGGAGCCCAAATTTGAACTTAGTGCATTTCAGGCAAATTTCTTTGAAAATCTTCTTCTCAAGATCCAGCAGGCAGAATCTTGTGATATTTGGTATGCAGCATCCTTAGGGGGGTGAGATTCAAGTTTGTTCAAGCCATGTCCCTAGGTCCATATTTGGGCTCACTGTGGGAGCTTGAATTGTAACTTTGTTCGAAATGAGGAATTTTCTTAAAAAATCTTCTTCTTCAGATCCAGCAGTCGGAATGGTTTGATATGTGATGAGTAGCATCCTTGGGGGGAGGGGGGATTCAAGTGTGTTAAAGCCAAGTCCATGGGTCCATATTTGGGCTCCCTGTGGGAGCCCAAATTATAACTTGGTCAATATGAGGAATTTTTCTTTAAAAATCTTCTTCTTCACATTCAGCAGTTGGAATGTTTTGATATTTGGCATGGAGCAACCTTAGGGGGCTGAGATTCAAGTTTGTGCAAGCCAAGTCCCTTGGTTCATATTTGGGCTCACTATGTGAGCCTGAATGACAACTTAGTTCAAAATGAGGAATTTTCTTTAAAAATCTTCAGATCCAGCAGATGAATGCTTTTGATATTTTTTATGCATCACCCTTAGGGGGGTAAGATTCAAGTTTGTTCAAGCCATGTCCCTTGGTCCATATTTGGGCTGATTGTGGGAGCTCGAATTGTAACTTGGTTCAAAATGAGGAATTTTCTTTAAAAATCTTCTTCTTCAGATCCAGCAGTCGGAATGTTTTGATATTTGGTGTGCAGAATCCTTAGGGATGTGAGATTCAGGTTTGTTAAAGACAAGTCCCTGGGTTCATATATGGGCTCCCTGTGGGAGCCCGAATTATGACTTAGTTCAATATGAGGAATATTCTTTAAAAATCTTTTTTTAGATCCACTGGTCAGAATATTTGGATATTTGGTTTCAGCTTTTCTTAGGAGGAGCAGATGCAACTTGTGGAAATCAATTCTCTGGGTTGATATTTAGGCTACCATGTCAGGTGAGCGCCCTCAGGCCCCCTGGGGCCTCTTGTCTCCTCTCGTGAGCCTCGTGGGGGTTCGAAATGAAGGTCCTCACCTCGACCCGTCCCAGGTTGGAGGAAGGATGGCAGAGTTCGCAGACCGTTGGGCCACCATCACATCCGATCCTTGGGTTTTAGATGTTGTTTGGTCCGGGCTGCGAATATCCTTCCGAAGGCACCTCACTCTGTCCAGGGTGCCTCTTCCAACTGCAGTTCCTTCAGACATTTTACGTCAGGAACTTTTGTCCACGGAGATAGACAATCTCCTGACAAAGGGGGCGATTGAGGTCATCAAGAACATTAGGTCAGTGGGTTTCTATTCCCGCCAGTTCTTGGTGCCGAAGAAGGACGGCCGACTCCGACCTGTTATCAATCTGGGTTTCCTGAACCAGTCTATCATTGCTCCCAAGTTCAGCATGGAGACTTTCAGGTCGGTCCTCCGTTCAATTCACCAGGGAGTTTTCGCTTCCAGCTTCGACCTGCGAGACGCTTACTTTCACGTTCCGATTCATTGGGCGTTACGGAAGTATCTCAGGTTCGTTTTTCTGGGGCGAGTTTACCAGTTCAAGGCCATGCCTTTCGGCCTCAAACTGGTTCCTTGGGCCTTCACCAAACTGATGTCGCATGTGATAGCTTTCCATCGCACACAGTCCAGGGTGACTACTTTGGCATTTCTGGACGATATGCTCCAGGGGCATTCCAATGCTGCCTTACTGGAGTCAGATGTCGCCACTCTGTTGAGCCTGCTCACGTCGCTAGGTTTCAGAGTCAACGAGGAGAAGTCGGACCTGGTCCCTTCTCAGTCGTTTTATCATCTGGGGATGGCTTTCCGCACACAATTCAATTTGGTGGTGGTTCCCCAGGCCAAGGCTGTAATTCTCTCAGCTTTTACTATGACTCTGTCCCAGTCCACTTCCGCGACGGCTCGGAGTATTCTCCGGCTATGCGGTCTCTGCTGTTCGGTGACGGATCTCATTCCTCTAGGTTGGCTGCGTGTCTGACCTCTCCAACACTTTCTACTCAGTCGTTGGAGGCCGAATGTCGATTTTCTGGATCTGGTGCTTCAGTTTCCAGAATATCTTTATCCTCACCTTCTCCTCTGGGCGGAGGTCCAGGGCTTTCGCAGGGTATTCCGTTGGACTTACCCACATCCGATCGCGTTCTGATGGCAGATGCCTGCGATCTCGGATGGGGTGCGATGTTGGATCCTCGAGGTCTTTCCATTCACGGGATGTGGGACCAGGATCATGCAGCTCTACACATCAAACAGAAGGAGCTTCTTGCTCTTCTTCTGAGTTTCAGGCAGTGGATCCCTCACTTGTCGAATCGCCAGGTCCTTCTGTTGTCCGATCATTCGACGGTGGTTGCTTACATTCGGAACCAGGGCGGCACGCACTCTGTTCCAATGTACGAATTGGCTCGGGATCTTCTACTGCTCGCTCAGGATGTCCACGCCGGGGTGGCTGTTCGTCACATTCCCGGTCGTCTGAACGTCCTAGCCGACTCCCTGTCCCGTCGGGGCGGGGTCATTTCCACCAGGTGGATGCTCCACATGGTGGGTTCCATCGCTCTCTTGCGACTCGTTGGAACCATCCGGTGGACACTTTTGTGTCCCCGTGTCCAGATGCTCTGGCTTTCGCCGTGGACGCACTGGCCCTCCTTTGGGATGGTCTTGTCGGCTACGCCTTCCTGCCGGTTCCGATTCCGCCTCAGGTTCTCGCCCAGATATGAACCTGCAGTCGTCGAATCCTTTCGATCACACCCGTCGCCTCTGTGGGTGTGGATCAATCTGCTCCGCTCTCTGTTAGTGGCGGTTCCGGCATGTCTCCCTCTACCTCGCGACTTTCTTTGCCAAAGTCACCCGAGGAGGTTTTACGTTGACCCGACTTCATTGTGCCTTCGCACATGTCTTTCATCGGGTCCTGTCTCCACCGTAGTGGTTCTTCGAGACACGCAGTGGACTTGCTTTTCTTGAAGGAGGCACTCACTCCACTGGTTTAGCCTCTGTGGCTAAGTGGAAGGTTCTTCTGTCGATGGTGTGCGATCACTCTGTTGCTTCTGTCACTCCTTCGATCACGCCGCTTGCAGAGTTTCTGGTATATGTTTGTTTCTGGGGGTCTCCAGCAATGGGTCCATGTCCATGCTTCGGAGACATTTTTTCATATGTGATACCGCATTGTTTCGACATTTATCCTTGCCTCTCCAAGCTTGTTCAGCTCTTTTCCTTGAAAAGGCCTGGGACTTTGCAGTTTCCTCCAAGATGGTCACTTTCTTGGGCGCTGCTCTGCTTGGGGGTGGGGGGCGTTCACGCCTTTATCCTGGATGAATATGCGTTCTCTCACATGCCAGATTTCTCCTGCATCCATTTCTTGATGGATTTGTCTTGCTATCCATGCAGTTTCCACTCGTCTAGCTACTGGTGATTGTTTTACCAATTGTTTTTTCTGCTATGAGGTGCATGCATTGTCTTCCTCTTTTAATAACTCTGTCATGTTGTCGGATGACGGATGTTATTCTGGCAGCCTTCTGGAGAAATGCTACATTCTCCTTTTATCTGCGACAGTTGCAGGAGCCGACAGAGAACCTTGGGGCCCCCTTTCTTCGGCTCAGGCTGTTGTCTATCCCAGCCTTTCAGCCTTTTTCAGGGTCAGTTCCAGCTTTGTGCTGTTACTGCCCTTTCTATCTGTGCGTCACACTTCACCATATGCCTCATCTTTCATTGTCTTTTCTAATGTTTGTGATGCTATGGTTTGATAGGCCTAGGGATCTCTTCCTCTGTCCACGGTCCCAGTGCTATTGAGTTATGTGTGGGTTGGTTATGTGATTCCCTCCAGCCTTTTGTCTATTCAGCCTGTAGTAAACAATTGAGGTAGGTTGATAAGAAATATAAATTTTATAGTAAATTTCCTTTCTTATTATACCTACCGAAATTGTTTACATGGAGGCCCTCCCATCTTCTTATTCGGGTAAGAATCCTTCCTCCCCGCTGATCACATAACTCCTGTGTTGTTTGGAATCAAAAGAATGACGAATTGACACATTGAGCACTGTTTTACGGAAGTCGTGGATTTGTACTATGGAAGAGCATCCCATACTGGGTGTGTGCCGATGGCGCTCGACCCAGTTTTGGCTTATTTTTTCGTGGTGGTTTACACCACTTTTCTTTCCCAAATCTTGGGAAAGATTAAAATAGAGAGTATTTTATCCGAGTTAGGTTCTTCCACTGTAGTGCAAGCCTGTAGTAAACAATTTCGGTAGGTATAATAAGAAAGGAAATTTACTATAAAATTTATATTTCTTATCAAATTGTGACAAATTTGAGATTTTTTTTTATCACATTACAGATAATGTAACCTTTCAGCTAATGTAATGACTGGGAGCGAGGTGGCTCAGCAGGTAGAGGTGCAGACTGCAAGCCGAGAGGTCCTCGGTTTGAATCCCACCTGTGGGAACCACATTGTGCCCTTAGGCAAGACACTTAATCCCAATTGCCCAGGTGGTGTTGTGTATTAAGGCGTGCTACACGTCGCTGGTGGTCTTGTCTTCAACCAATGCTAACCCTGCTTGTGTGGAGTTAGCACATTGGGGAGTCTCTCTGAGTACTCTGGCTTCTGCCACCCCTAAAACTGTCCAACTCGAGGTGACCCTGGCTGTCAAAAGTTTCGTTAAACTACAATAAATAAATAACAATGACTAAAAATGTCCTGGGCTGTTTATGAAAATCACCACCAAAATTTTATTATTTTTTTCCTCAAAATCGCAGCTTATGTCCCCTCATTGGAACGAGCTCGAGAAACATGTTCCACTGAGGTGTCATAAGCTATACATTTGAGACAAAAAATGAAAGTTTTTAGTTATTCAGGACATTTTTTTGCAAATGCCATCTGTTATTCGTCTTAGGTAAACAGCTGATGAAATATCAGATTAATTCAATTCTACTTCTGACAGAGATGGCAATAAACCAAAAAAGTGAACTGATACTGATATCATGGGGATACCGAAAAACCGAACCAAACTAACTGTTGAATGCCCAAACCACCTGAATTTTCAAATTTTCCTACATTTGCTATTTTATTTTATTACTTCCTGTTCTTCACGTCAACTGCCCCATGGAGCTACATTGTGACCACGTACTTACGTCACAATCAAGGTGACGTAACAAATTCTTTACTCGTGAGGAGACTGTTATGATAAACCATTTCACAATGTTTTCGGATGTCTTACCTGCCATAAAACATATAAATATCTACATCAAATGTTATTATCATATAAATATACAGTTCTACATTTCATTCTCTTTGTGACAATTCCCGCAACAGCTCTCCAATGGTTAGACTCGAAATCTGGAACAATTCCCCAAGTAGCTCCCGCCATCTATGTGCTGCTGCCAACGCCTTTAAATACAAACTAATAATGATTATTTTGTCCCAAGCAAATACAATTTTAAACTGCTACCATTTAATGCACCAGCTAAAGCATTCGCCAAAAACGACTGCACTCGACGAACAAAATGATTGCTGACGTCAGTAATTATAATTCCGGACATGAACTTTGTAATATTATTGCTGAATATATGATCAATTATAGTAGCGGAAAACTCAATAACTCTGGTAGGCTTTGCAATGGCGGCAAAAAAACGGCAGTAAATAACGAGTCAATAAAAATATTTGTTTTACTGTGGGTATTTACACTAAGCAGATCTATGTTAAAGTCACCCATAAGGTAGACTACAATGTTATCCCTGCTTAAAGAGTCTAGAAGTTCAGTTAGTTTGACGAGGAACAAGTCCAGGTCTGCTTTAGGTTGCGTGTTTGGCCTGTAGATAGTCCCAAAAATACATTTTTTCTTCAGAGATATTTCTATAAAGAGGGATTCAAAGACATGTGGTATGAAGACTGACAGATCATTTCGTATTTTATAGGGTATACTATCATTTATGAACATTCCTACACCTCCACTCCCATCATCGCTCTCAGGATGGGTACGGGACACTAGCAGGTGATACCCCTCAATGCCAGATTTCAAGTCAGATATTTCCGTCATTCCAAACACATCGAAAAAGTTATAATTTGTCTGCAGGTCAGCCAATAAGTGCATATTTTCAAAGTTTGCATTCAAACTACGACAATTGATGTTGAGTTGGGAGAGGGTTTTCATTTTGCTTGAAATTTCATTTTTAAAGTGTTTGGCGTAAAGTAGTGGCAACCGGAGTCAAGAGAATTGAATGGGAGGGTGAGGTCTTCTGCCTCGCTAGAAATAATATCGTTCAGTTTTGTCATGAAATCAAAGTTGACATTATTTTGGATCTCAAGAGAAATTGTGCTAGCCATAATTAATTAAAGGGACAAAGAAAGCAACCGATGGTCCGAACATCAGGAAAAACCTATATTGATTTTTGAAGACTATAAGAACATGTGCAAAGAAATGGTGAACTATATAGCAAAATCCCACAGGTATTACTCTGACACCAGGAACTGATGAATAATATTTATACATAATGGGTATGTTAGGTTTTTGGAAAAGAACCTTCTCATAGAAGTATTAAGAAATTATTGTCCTCGAAGATGATCAGTTGTCAGTCAAGAATGTGGTAGCCTTGTAGATTAAAGCACAGTCCATGAGCATTGTAGTGCAAGTGTAGGCGAATGATTGGATATCGAGAACTCCTGTACTCCGGTCAAACTGACCCCACAAATGTAAGGACGGAATAAGCACGAGTTGCTTGATGAGTGGACATATGTATGTATTATTTATTTATTGGTGTTTAACGTCGTTGTAAGCATTTGGGTTATGTCATGGAACCACATAAATATAAAGTCAGGTATTGCAAATCGTTTATGTTGCCCACTGAAGTCCCAATGACATTCGTTACCAGGTCCTATTTTATCAGTAGAACAGATCTTGTTTGCCATGATTGGATGTAGAACACTCCTGTACTCTGTTAGGACTTACCCTTCAAGAGTGAGATCGTAATAGGCACGAATTGGTTGATGAGGGGAACTATGCATGTATTTATTTATTGGTGTTTAACGTCATTATCAGCTACATGGCACAGCATAAATATATATATACAGTTAGGTAATGCTAATGGTTTATGCTATGTTGCCCACTGAGTTGTCAATGGATTTAGTTACCAGGTCCTTTTTTTACCTGTATAAGAGATCTTCTTTGCCTCATTAAAGGACATGCGTGTATGAATTTGGCTCAATATCACATCGCAGGTACTGGCGAATGGGGCATTCATAATTAGGTTTGGCCTTGACCTGTACAGGAGTGAACAAATCAATCATGAGTCCAAGGACATTAGCCTGGTACATAATGATCATTTGTAAACATTGAGTGAGCTACTGACATATAAATATAGTTAATAATAATAGTAACACGTAGGCCTGCTGCAAGTAAGTCGCGGTCAAGTTGTGACAAATCTGAGGCTATTAGCTGGACTCTGGGATAAGAATATTTATAATTTCAAGATTGTTCACCTTATTCGCCATGGCTGTATTTGTTATTTATCTTATACCTGTTGAAGATATAGCCCATGTGTTATAGATTATCTATAACACATACCCCTATGTCATATAGATTGGAGACTCCAGATGAGTCGACATTTTGACACGAAATCATCCCCAAAACCCTTTTAAAAATGCAGAAAAGAACAAAAATGGTCGGTATAAGATAAATACAACAATACCATAGGGTGTTTTGATATGTTTGATATCTCAACTCGTTGAAAGTGAGTTTTTCACTTTCAACTCGTTGAGATATCAAACATATCAAAACACCCTATGGTATTATTGTATATTTATCTTGCTGGCCAATTCAACTTGTGTTTGCATTTATTTCCCAGGTTACAGTCAATTGGAATGCTTGATCTGGCACTGGTTGTTACACGAATCATCCAACAAACAATACCGAATCAAGCATCGCAATCAACAATTCCTCGTGTATTATGGGTCAGTGTGACACCTCACTAGGTACAGTTATCATAAAGAACACAAGCAAAATAATGATTTTTTCAGAATTGGAAGGGCAGGATTATTAAGGAAAGCGCATGTTAACAGAAGGACATCATCAAATAATATGCAATTGTGAATTGTGTATATTTTAACAAAAGGACATCACTAAATAAACTGAACTAGTGTCCATTCTGACAGACTGTCTGTAGGTGAGATACAGTTGTATGCAAAGAAGGATTCCGTATACAGTTGGGCCCTGTATAAACACAAGACCATTTACCATACCTTCAGTACAAATTTGACCTCTTAATTGAGTATAGGTTATAAGGCAAACTTCTTTTAATTGAATAATAAAATCTTGTGATATGCCAAGACATCACCCTGACAGTCAGTCAGTTAATTAATTCCCCTTGTTTGTGAATCTATTTGGCCTCAGTTATCAATACTGGCATCTATTCTGCTATATCCTGTCCGAGAGAGCTCAGTAAGCTCTGTCAAACAAGATACAGCAAAATAAGTCATCTAGTGAGTGGCCAGGAATTCTGGAAATGAAGGCTGGTGAGTGTAACTGGGTGAGGTACAGTTGAAGACAAATATAGATTCCATATATTATTGAATTAATTGCATACAACTTCCAAACACAAGACCATCCACCATGTCACCAACACAAACCTGACTTGTAAATTGTGGATAGGTTATAAAGTAAACTCCTGTTAATTAAATAACTATTCTGCTATATCCTGTCTGAGATAGCACAGAGAGCTCTGTCAAACAAGATACAACAGAATATGACATCTGGTCAGTGGCCAAGATTCTGGAAATGAAAGCTGGTGAGCATAACTGGGTGAGGTACAGTTGTAGACAAATATAGATTTCATATTATCGATATGAAAGGTATATGTTAACAGGACATCATCAAATAATCTGCACTTATGTATATTTTAACAACATAACATCACTAAATAAAATGTACTAGTGACCATTCTGATAATATAGGCTAGTGAATGTTACTAGATGAGGTACAGTTGTATACAAATATGGATTTCATATACAGTGGAGCCCATTCAATTGTACATATCCAAATCGAACAACCTTGCTAATTGAATATAACATCCAAACACAAAACTATTTGTTTTGAAGCTAACTCCTGTTAATTGACCAACAACAACAACAACAACAACAACAACAACAACAAAAATCTTGTAATGTGCAAAGAAATCACCTTGACAGTAAATTCCCCTTGTTAGCCTATTTGGCCTCGGTAATTCAGTGCAGGCATCCATTCTGTTATATATATTGAATATAACTTCCAAACACAAAACTATTTGTTTTGGAGCAACCTATATTTGTCCACAACTGCACCATACCACGTGTAACAGTTGTAGGCAAACATAGGTTCCATATTATTGATAGTCAGTAAATTCCCCTTGCTAGCCTGTTTGGCCTCGGTAATCCAGTGCCAAGAAATCACCCTGACAGCCAGTTAATTCCCATTGTTTTTTGACCTATTTGGCCTCAGTAATCCATTACCAGATCTACTGTGTTATATCCCGCCGGTCAGAGCCCTATGAGTGTCAAACAGGATATAATAAGTCATCTGATGAATATCCGAGAATTGGAGGAGGGAGAGCGGTAAAGTTATGGTGGATATACTTGCTGATGGATCATTACAGGTTATATATATTAGTAAATGGGCATCACTCAATAATATTTGTCTTTTCAAAATATGTAGGTAAAAAATCTGGTAAATAGTCAGGGAATGGATATTGGGGTGGGGGTGAGTGGAGAAGGTATAATGAGATGGATATACTTTCTTGTGGACATTTGCAAATTATATGTATTGACAAAAGGATATGTCTATTCAAGATATGTAGGCTAATGGATGTCTCTGGTAAGGTGCTACAGTTGAGATCAAATATGGAAAAATAATTGAAAAATGACATGCCTCTTCCAGTAATCTAATAATCCACACAGTAGGTATTCAGGAAATAAAAGAGATTTTATGATAATGGCTGATAATTCTGATAATATAGGCTAATGTTACTAGGCAAGGTACAGTTGTTTACAAATATGGATTCCATATACAGTGAAGCCCATTTAATTGTATATATCCCAATCGAACAACCCAACTAATTGAATATAACTTCCAAACACAAAACAATTTGTTTTGGAGCAAACTCCTGTTAATTGCCCAATAACAACAAAAAAATCTTGTAACATGCCAAGAAATCACCTTGACAGTCAATAAATTCCCCTTGCTAGCCTATTTGGTCTCGGTACTCCAGTACAGGCATCCATTCTGTTACACATATTGAATATAACTTCCAAACACAAAACTATTTGTTTGTGGAGCAACCTATATTTCCTACAACTGCACCCACTTAATGTAACTGGGCAAGGTACAGTTGTAGACAAACGTAGTTTCCATATTATTGAATTAATTGAATAAAACTTCCAAACACAAACCATCTACCACACCTTCAGCACAAATCTGACCTGTCAGTTGCATATAGGTTATAGAGCAAATTCCTGTTAATTCAATAATAAAAAGAACATCTTGTAATCTGCCAAAAAATCACCCTGACAGTCAGTTAATTCCCCTTGTTTATACACCTATTTGGCCTCAGTAATCCATTACCAGCATCTACTGTGTTGTATCCCGTCCGACAGAGCCCCAAGAGTGTCAAATAGGATACAACAGAATAAGTCATCTAGTGAATAGCCAAGAATTGGAGGGGGGGGGGGGGGGGGTAAAGTTATGGTGTATTCTTATAAGGTGGCTATTTTTTCTTGTAGAAGGTAAGTTCCAGTAAGTAGACAGGCTTTGATGATACCTTTTCGTATGTCATGCTGGTTGTTCTTCAGTGTCTTCCAGAGAGGATGGGGATGACCAATCTTCATCATCTCAGGGTTAAAGTAAATTAGTGATGATTTGCAACTTATTTCATCTAGTAATTGTTTTTATTACACACCCGTAGCTGTATTTGTCACGATCACATGGATTTTTGGGGCATGCGGTAATTTTTACCAGAAAGCTCTAGTGCAATCCGATAAAAAGTACCCTTTGCGTGCACAAGTTCTCTCGTTAGAGCGGTTCTTATAATTTGCAGTGTTCAGTGGAACATAATCAAAGAGAACCATCGGCTATATTTATCTGTCGGAATTACCGATTCTCATACCAAAATGTTTGAAGCACAACTGTGCTAAAAACTATTGAAAGTCATGAAAGACACTTGATCTCTGCCAAGAAATTGAACAGTGAAACTCAACCTTTGCTCCATTATTGAAAACCGAGGAAAACTTGATTAATATTAGATCAAAAACGTCCTATTGGGTTCGATATTTCAGCCAGCCACTTGTACAGTTTCCATAAAATTTTGTTACCATGTTGTCCTCATCGCTGCGTGCTGCCGACGAGTCGATACAAGGTCTACTGTGTAATCCAATTTGATTCACACTTCGGCAATGAAGCAGCTCGTTTGCCAACGCAAACATACTTTGAAAAGCATGTAAAGTTGAAGTAGTTCTCGGGAAGCAAGACTAAATCAATCATGAAAACTGATTACCATGATTGGCATGAAGCGGTAAAACAGACAGCGACACGCCGAAAGCTAATTGAGATGTTTGGCAGCTAGTACATGCAGTTACTGATTAACTGTCACCAATTCCACCCTTACCCCCCCCCCCCCGCCCCCCTACACACACACACACACACACACACACACACACACACACATACTAGCTCAATAAAGAAAATAAATTTGGAAGAATGAAAAGCCTGGTTTTATAAGAAAAACTCAGTAGTTTACATTTGTGGAACCAATGTTTTTTTTACGTTCTAGTGGGTGTTGCCTGTTGGGGCAACTGGTTTATTTTATTTTTATTTTTTTTTTTTGCGGAGGGGTGGGGGGGGTGGTTAGGGGAAGTAGTATTGCTAAAGTATGACTTTTTTCGAGTTTGTGCTGGGTAAATTAAAAAAAGTTACCAGCTACCCACCACTGAAATTCTGAAAGGTCTTGAGTAGGGTGGGAATGAGACCACGAAGAGGGGAGAGGTAGTAAATACATGTGGTCTGATGAATGCAATAGATTGTCAATTTTATGAGATGACTTCCACGAAATTCAAAAATAATTATTAAAATATTTAAAACACAGTCAATATGACAATATTTTCCAGAGACAGATTGATGTGTTTTTTTACATGACTAATTAAGAATTATTTGCAAGTATTTCTGTTTTATACAAGGGTATTATTTTGCTTTAATTATCAGCAACAAAACTTAAATTGAATGTCACCTATATGAATTAGCTACATGGATGTGTGAGATGGGATAGGGGTTGCGGCACTTTCATCCCCCTTCACCAATAAGCAGCTAATTTAGCCGTTTTCATTGAAAGGGACTGGTATTTTCAGAACAGATTGTTCAGAGGGAGAGGTATTTTTATAATTTTGGCAAATATCAGGGTGGTGGGCAGAGCATTTTCATAGGCAAATTCGAGGAAAGGGTCTGCATTTTGATTTTGAAACAATAGTTCAGGGCAGTTTGATTGGTCAGCCCCCATCCCCAAGAAAATGTCCAAAAGCCTATCATCAGTCACATTCTATCAGTCCTCTTTAAAACTTCTTACTAAATGCAAATTCAGAATAACAAATTCCAAATTTAAGATTGACAAGATATTGGAGCAGACACATAAAAAATTATTTTGTTTTGAAACCAGATACCAAGAAAAAAATATTGACAGAACCGTTCAGATGACAAACTGGTGAAGTATAGTTTTATTACTAGCACAAAATAATGTAAA
This sequence comes from Pictodentalium vernedei, assembly GCA_031216915.1. Classification (NCBI taxonomy): domain Eukaryota; kingdom Metazoa; phylum Mollusca; class Scaphopoda; order Dentaliida; family Dentaliidae; genus Pictodentalium; species Pictodentalium vernedei. The sequence continues at coordinate 327,635,231 of CM062295.1, forward strand.
CATTAATCAATCTTTGCAAATATTATCAACAAAAATAAGTTGGAGCTTACTGTGAGAACACCCCGAACCCCCGCCCCCTTATTTCTCTTTGAGCCTCTGACTAAGACTGTTGGATACTCATTTCGTGAGCTTTCGAGAAAATGATGTCAGGTTATAGATTAGATGGGGGGGGGGGGGGGGGGAGGGGGTGTAAAAAGGTGTAGGCCTACAAACTAAATTACTTTTGGAGACAAGACATGATATTTTCTTGCAGTTGTCGTGCAATATATTTCTCCCGTTGTACACATGTTGTATCTGTAGTAAATGTGGACAACCTAAAGCCTTTATTTTGTAAATGCAGCCCATTTCAAACAAAAGTTATCAAGACTTGAGGTAAATAAAAAGAAGGCTAAATTTCAAGTCAGAAACTTTATAATGTTGAAAAATAAAGTGCTAACTTATCAAGACTGCAAAGTTCACTCAGAATGGGATCTCAAACTGCCTCAGTTACTCTAAACGAGCGAATGAATGCCCCGGAAGGTTAATTTATTGCACAAAATGTCTTTTCTCGTCCAAAGTGTACTTTTGTTACAGTGCAGAACAGAAATGGCCGATGTCCACATGCGATAGGCGATAGCCTAGTGGCAGAATTGCATGTAAAGTCAAGCCGAGTTCAAACTTCTATTTTAGTTTCACTTTCACTTTAAAAAGCATGAAATTTAAACAGAACGGCCAATTTGCACCGCATTTAAATTAAAATCCCTGTACATTTTCCATCCTCCAGATATAATGATGCCTGCACACACACTTTTGAAAACACATTTCAGACCTCATAATTTGTGACATCTGATATCATGAACGCAATCTTTCGAATTTCAAGAGGCCGGGCCGCCATTTTTTTGGGAACAAAATGAATCAACAGCGATTCTACAGGTGGCAAGGTCAAGTCATAAGACTGGTTCTCTGACAAAATTGCCTGTTTCTCTATAAAATTCTTTCAACCGTTCAAATCGTCGACTATTTAATTAAATTAGCTATTAATTACAGTGAATTCTTTTTCAGGGTTGGGTGTGTAATAAATACAGAACAACACGTATGTTTGAATGGGTTAACGAGTACTGAACGAGAGTGAGTGGCGCAGGGATACCACGAGAGCCAATAGGCCAATCGTTATCCCAGCACCACACGCTCGAGTTCAGTAATCGTTAACCCATTCAAACATAAGAATGGTTCTGTATATTTCCCAGTAGTGGTGTACAGCCTCATCAACAAGTTTTTTCCAGGATTCTTTTTTCAATGGATTGGTCATTACATCAAAAATTGATGGAAGGTGGTACTTCCAAAAAAGTCTTCTTGCTTTGATGAACCAGCTACCTGACTCAAGAGGTTTTGTTGAGAGTTGTCTGACTGGAATCTCATTTTCTTTTGATGATTCTTGTTTGGCAATTCTTCCCAGGAGATGAACTGAGATGGCATTAACAGCAGCATTGGAATATTTCTATTTGTTCAAGCCCATGAAGTAGTATTGGTACAAAAAAAGTTCTCCATAAATGGATGGATACATGAGGAGAAAGTCTATTTCTTCCATACAGTCCTGCTCCCAGGAGCCCGTAGAGTGTTTTTTTTCCTCTCTGAATTCTACATTTGACATCTAAGTTGTTGCTATTGTTCCTATTAAAGCCTACATGGGTTACAGTTTCTGGGGTTGGAACTAATTCATCTTCAAATGTAAATATGTTGTTACTAGAAGATTTTCGAGGAGCTTCATAAGAGACGACGGCACTTTTGGATGCATTTATGCGATATCTTTTGGTGTTTGAGAAATTTTCTCCTTCATTTAGCATAGTCTGAAGTTCTACAGAGTTGTGGCTCAATAATGCAATATCATCAGCACATGTGGAGTGGGGAATGGAGATAGAACCTATTTTCCTCCGGTGAATTTTTCTTCTAATTTTTTCAATAAATTATTATTATATCTTATATAGTGCTGTGCTGACAGGACTCCTCCTTGCTGAACATCTTGTAGGATTGCTAGTTCTGATGACAGTTTATCATTCCATCTGACTTGCAATTTCATTCCATTGTAGGACTGTTCAATCATGAGTCATTCATCTACAGAGATGCCAACGAGGTATAATTTTCTAAGAACAGGATTGTGAGGGACAACATCGAATGCCTTCTGAGAAGCAAGAGTAGCCAAATGAAGAGGTTTTTTATTCTCACATGTTTCAATAATTTCTTCAGTGATGAGAAGTGCTGCATTCACAGAAGATGATCCAGTTGTGAACCCTTTCTGTAGTCTGGATAGTGTTTTGTCAAGTTTCTGATCTGATCTCTGTGTTAATATCTTTTCCATTATTTTCATAATTATAGGTGTCACTGTGATGCCACAATAATTTGTGGGTAAATTCTTTGCATTTTTCTTGTGAACAGGAGTTATGATTCCCAATTTTAACATTTTTTTTTTGATTCTTCTTTGCTGGAAGCAGATGTTGATAATTTCTTTGATATAATTACTCACGTTTTGTCCACCAAATTTCAAATGTTCAGCTTGTAAGCCCATGATGTCTTGAACATTGCCATTTTTCGGTTTTCTTATAATGTCATCAATACATTCTGATGATACCTCTTCTAGTGGTTGATTTTCAGACAAACAAATATCTTGCATCAGCTAGATGTCTTTATCCACTTCTTTTCTGTGTCTTTCATTAAATTTTATGTCTTCAAGAGGGGTAGGCCAGTTGCTGGAAGTAGTGTGCCCAGCCTTCTCTGATTTGTTAAGCACTCCCATCTACTATAAGTTCTTCCATGACAAGACAACTTGATCTATGTTGAGATCTAATTAGATGGCAGAAGAGTTTTTTATCATCCTTTTTGGCATTCATTATTCTTGAAAGCTGTTTCTGTTTCATTCTAGCTGTGTGTATTCTTTCGATCTTTTTCAAAGTTTTTGCTGTCATTTTCTTCATTTGTAATAGATGGTTTGAAGAGTCAGATGGTCTTCCAGCCTTCTTCCATTTGTAAAGAGCTATCTTTGCAGAACATGAAGCATCTTGTATTTCAGCTGTCCAGGGAATAGTGGTTTTCTTGGCAGAAAGTTTTCTTGATTTTGGAATACTCTTCCCTTCTGCTGTCAGTAAGACTTCAGTTACGTGTTTGAGTTTATCTTCAAGATTGTAAGTCAGAACATCATGTAGATGATTGTTAATGTATTGTAGGAAGATTATCATTTTTCCCAATTAGGTCTGGAGGAATGTGGAGGAGATGATTCACATCTCTTGTGGTGCTGACTAATTAGTATCCTGGCAGATACAGGAATATGATCTGATATATTGATGTGACTTCTTTCTGCAGTCTCTATATACAATGGTAAATCCTTTTCTTCTTCCATGACCAGTATATAGTCAATTTGCGAACAGTCCCGCTCGCTGCAGTGATAAAATGTTGGTTTGGAAACATCAAGGGTTTTAAGCCTGGCAGAACTCATGAACTCATCAAGTATGGTATCTCTTTTCAGAGGGTTTCTTATTTTTAGAGATACATTCCAGTTACCACAGGATGATTTGATGTGATTCTCTGTATTTGACAATGATTTCTTCAATTTGCACAAGCATGGCTTTGAATTCTGATTCATTTTCCTTTGAGCCGCATGTTGGCATGTAAGTGTTCACAATGCAAACTGGATTTTCATTATAAAACAAATTTTGTAGAACAAATTCCATCACCCAAAATAATGTAGCCCTCCACCAGTTAAGGGTTAATGAAAAACACATCTTTTATTTATCCTTAAATTCAGATGCTTTTTATTCTTCGTGCGAAAGGTAGGTATTGGTTTTCTGAGGACTTATGACTGCTCAGTTCAGAACACCAATTGTTAAATTATTTTTTGTTCGAATGGGATTAGGAAATTTGGGGTTTGAATTGGGGAAAAATCTTGCCCAAATGCCATTGGGAAAGGGTCACATGTTTGGCCCTTGTATACACCTAAATGTATCCCTGAGAATGTTAATCTCATCAAATATAGCCAAACAGAAACTTATCTTTTCACAATGAAAAAATTCCACAAAATGATTTACCAAAAGGCTCCTATAAGAAAAGTTGGCTATATATCATCCTGATTTCCAGTTAAATATGCAAAACTAAATTTCCCAGGACTTTGTGGTTTGAAGAGTACCCATTAATTCTTTTATTGAAAATTTTTTCGCCTATCAAAACAAAACTGTGAGATGAGATGCAACTTAAGCTAGGAAGAATGGGAGTACAAGGACCCCTTCCCACATTGAAAAAAGTTGAATCCATGAAATGTGAATGAAATCATTATGACAATAGTGTTGTACTGGAGGTTCTCCTCATTTATGTACATAGGCAACTGTTGGGTTAATGCATAGTTATAACATATTATCTCCCTTGATATGCTCACTAGCAGACAAATCTCCCTTTGTTGTCATTCGTTGATACAAACTGGTACTGACAACATGTCTGTTAAGGATTAGCTTAATGCTCTGCGTAGTGTCAAAATACCTCAATGAATCCTTTGGATTTATGATTTTATCCACCTTACAACAATATCAAATCAAATCTAGAATCTCTGCAAGGCCTTTCGTTTAATTACATCCTCAACTTGCTCCTTGGGGGGTGGGGGGGGGGGGGGGTGTGGTGGTGTCGCGGTAGCTGGTTCTCGTCCGATCACCAAAGTTAAGCAACGTCAAGCACGGTTAGTAGTTGGATGGGTGACCATTTCAGCGACTGATTCGTGCTCCCGCGTCGTGTCCTTGGGCAAGGCACTTAACCCCAATTGCCTACATGGGGGCACGATGATGCTGTGCACTAAGGCGTACTGCACATCGATGGTGCGCATGTCTTCAACCAATCTAACCTGCCTGTGCAGCAGTGCATTGTTCAGAGTTACGATGTTGGAGAGCAGGCAGCTGCTTGTCGTTGCTGGGTAGTTCTCTCCAGGTACTCCGGCTTCCTCCACCCTTAAAACTGTCACCGACATGATATGGCCCTGGCTGTTAATGTGTCATTAAACCCTAATAAAAAAAAAAAAAAAAAACTTGCTCCTTATTTCCCTGTAGTAATACTGGTTGGCTATTAAGTATTTCATTCAATACCCCTGTGGAAATCATAGAAAGCAGAGTGCTGCTTGCTTACTGTTGTAAACAAGTTCTACTTTACTTGTAAAATAGAGTCTGAAACCAGTGACCCGTGTTGTGGTTATGAGAGAACAATAGAGGCTGGTTACCTTAACTCTTAACCTGATGAGTATTTTCAAATTTTTTTTTCATCAAATCCAGTCCTGGCTGCTGTGAAGCAGCAACATCTAGATTTGATGAAAAAATTTGTCCATATTTAACTCAAGAAATTACTGGTCAAAACATCTATTTAATTTACATTGAGAAATTTGATTATTGTTCTCAAATTATACTTATTTCAGTGGCACAAGAAATTCTCTCCTGGGCAGGAATATCGGCCAGCAGCATGTAAGGATTTAAACACTGATGAACAAAGAAACAAGTTCATTCAATATCCCAATGGGAAGCATTGGAAATGGAGCAGTGCTTGTTTGCTGTGATAAACAAGGTCTCTTTTACTGGTAAAAAATAGGTCCCTGTCATCAATGCCTGGGGTGGACATCCTCAAAATGGGCAGTATAGGTATAAATGATTGGGCTGTATTCCACTTCCTACCTGTGCTGCAGTCACAATAGAGCCATAGATGCTGAAAATGACCTTAAATGTTTAATAAACAAACGAGTTCAATATGGTTCTATCTTCATTCTAATAAATATGTGTATTCCTTCACATGGATGCTATGGTAAATGTATCATTTTTTAAACTAAGGTATTCAACAGTTTGAGTGTCCACGCAACCCTTTAAAAATTCTGAAGCATACCATTAGATTAGATTGGGCTGATTTAGGGACATTCAAACATGAACAAAAAAACTATCTGGGGGCCCATGGAGTTTGGGGAAGTTCTAAAGGTCATCTGAGCATTGTTTTTAATGATACTCCTTCCATTCCAACTAGTAACATGCAAAATGTATCCTGTATTTGCAGATCTTGCATTGTGGCCCTACTCTGAATGCCCAGTTGAATACTTATGCCAAATATTTACATAAAACATACAACATTTTTTTGTTACATGCAAGCCTTCCAAGGTCTAGAGACAACTTCCATGGTCTAGAGACAAGGATTTGGTGAGTTTCATACCTCAAAATCACAATTTTCTCACACTGGTCCCAACCATGGTTGGTCCAGTGGGTCCTAACATCCCCAACTCCAGGCATCCCCCAATACCCATCGACCACCACTGGTGACATTGCTGACTGCTCAAGTCAGTTGTTACTCAGTCCAATTGATGAAATTTCTGAACATCTGTCTGAAATAGCATTTTTCGGCTTCTCAGGTTAATAGTGCCACAGAACATCCATTAATCCTTTGGGACCTTATTCCAACTTTAATCACTTGTTGCTGCAACAGAACAACATGCAGTCTTTGGGTAAACTCGGAGTTTTGTAATTACCTTTTCATTTGTTTCTAAGCAAGTCTTGGCTGCCTCTATAATCTCTCCATTATGCCCCCAGAGATTTAAGGACATTGGGTACTAGTGTGAGTATGGGAGAATTTAAAACACTGCATTGTACATGTGTTATGTGAATAAAATTCTGGTGATGCCCAAAAACAATAAACCTAAAATAAATAATTCTGACTTCTGTCACTTTTCATTACAACAGAACACAGGTGTTCTAACATGCTGTCTATGGAGAAGCTGCAAGTTAGTTAAATAGTCATTTCTAGGCAAATCCTGGATGCCTATATTGGCAGCCAAGACTTTCCAACAAACAACAGCAAAGCTACAGGTGGACTCTAAAAGGATAGAAAAAATATACAAAACTCTCCAGGCCCCCAAGGGTTAATCCTTAAGTTGACTAGAGGGTCACTTTTGCTAAAATGGTTCTTGAATATCAAAGAATTTTCATTTCATTTATTTTCTCCAAAAGTTAGTTTATGCTCCCCTCCCCACTTTTATTCCAATGAGGGGTCTTAAGCTATGTTTCAGAGACCAAAATTGAGAAAATAATGAAATTGTGCTGTCTGGATATGGGTCTTACTTCAGGTAAAAGATGAAAATAAAATATATTTTTTTTCTTTTTACAGGCATTGGATGCTATCATAGATGTAGTACTTGATCACAAAAGCAGTATACTTCATGATCCTAACAGTGTTTTGTCACAAGCATTTGAGCGCCTGATAGGAAATGTAGGGTGAGATTTGTTTCTAACTCAAAATGTTTTCTGAAATTTATCAGGGTAAATATCACAGCCTGACTACAGTTTTATTTAGAGTGTCTGACCAAAGTGAAAGAGAAGTGAAATAGATTTTTAAAATCCCATGCAGGTGAGTAGCCAGGATATCAAAGTTAAGGGGGCAAAAGCGTGCAACAGTAATATCTTGTTCAGCGATCTGAACGTAGCGGCTACCCCCCCCCCCCCCTATGTAGAGGGATAGCCGCTGGGTTCAGATCACTGGACTTCTAGGGGGTGCATACAGAATAAGATGCGCAGCATCATCTGTGACACATTGAGATGAAACAGGGAAATATTTTGAAATTCTTGACAAAAAAACTGCACCTTCCTTGACTCTGAGTCTGTTAGTGTCCATCATTTATAAGTTGTGAACGGCGTCAATAATTAGGCCACATCACCTGAGGAGGGGGGGTGGTGGCTTGACTGAAATTTTGAAATTTGGGGAGGCATGTGTTCCCCCCCCCCCCTTCAGCCATCCCCATGGCTACACCACTGATCCCATGCTATAACTTTGTTAAAACACTATAAATGCGAGAATCTTTTTTGGCACGGAACTTTTTGTGGCAAAAACAATATTTTAGGGCCAGAACTTGTGACTTGTGGGTGGTTGCAGGCGATGGCAACTGCAACCTGAAGAATGCAATCAATTTCTTTGGCATAAAGGCACTTGGTTACCTCCATCTGGCTGGCGTTTAAAAGTTTTTCAAATCTGACTGTTGGTGAATTTATTTGTTTAATCATTTAAAAGTTTGTGGTCAGGCAGGAAAATTGTTGGAATCAAAGGACCTTAAAAATTGGTTCCGTGAATTTGATATCTGGGAATTCCAAAGAACCTCTAGCATGGTTCCAACAAGAAATTTCATGGCAACCCATTTTTAGCTCACCGAAGGGAGCTTAACTTATCACGTGCCATCCATCGTCGTCCGTTGTCGTCGTCCGTCGTGAACTTTATCGACTTCTGCTCACAAACTACTCAACCAAATTGAACCAAATTTTGTGTGCATGTTCCTTATTATATGTCAATTCAAGTTTGTACAAATAAACATGCCGCGGCCACAGGGGGCACCAGAAGGGGCATAACTCTGATAGCACCCATAAATTTTTTCAAATATTAAATAAAATCTTCTTCTTCAGATCCACCAGTCAGAATCTTTTCATATTTGTTATACAACATCTCTAGGGGGGTCAGATTCCAGTTTGTTCAAACTGAGTCCCAGGGTTAAGATTTGGGCTCTCTATTGGAGCCCAAAGTTTAACTTGATGCAATTTGAGGAAATTTCTTTAAAAATCTTCTTCAGATCCACCAGGCAGAATGCTTTCATATTTGGTATACAACATCTCTAAGGGGGTCAGATTCAAGTTTTTTCAAATTGGGTCCCTGAGTTAGTCTTTGGGCTCTGTATTGGAGCCCAAAGTTTAACTTGGTGCAATTTGAGGAAATTTTTTCAAAAACCATCTTCTTCAGATCGGCCACTCAAAATCTTTTCATGTTTGGTATACAACATCTATAGGTCCTATTCAAGTTTGTTCAAATTGAGTCACCGTGTTAATATTTGGGCTTCCTATGGGAGCCTAAATTTTAACTTTGTTCAATGCGTGGAATATTCTTTAAAAATCTTCTTCTTCAGATTCACCAGTCAGAATCCTCTCCTATTTGGTATACATCATCCCTAGGGGGGCCAGATTCAAGTGTGTTCAAATCGAGATTCTCGGTTAATATTTGGGTTCCATATGGGAGCCTGAATTTTAACTTTGTGCAATATGAGAAAATTTCTTTAAAAATCTTCTTCTTCAGATCCACCAGTCAGAATGCTTTCATATTTGGTATACAATATCTCTAGGGGAGGATCAGATTCAAGTTTCTTCAAATCGGGTCCCTGAGTTAGTATTTGGCCTCTCTATTGGAGCCCAAAGTTTAACTTGGTGCAATTTGAGGAAATTTCTTTAAAAATTTTTCTTCTTCAGATTGACCACTCAGAATCCTTTTATGTTTGGTATGCAACATCTATAGGGGGTCAGATTCAAGTTTGATCAAATCGAGTTGCTGGGTTTATATTTGGGCTCCCTATGTGAGCCCAAATTTTAACTTTGTGCAATGTGTGGAATATTCTTTAAAAATCTTCTTCAGATTCACCAGTCAGAATCCTCTCATGTTTGGTATACATCATCTCTTGGGGGGCCAGATTCAAGTTTGTTCAAATCGAGTTTCTCGGTTAATATTTGAGGTTCCCTATGGGAGCCTGAATTTTAACATGGTGCAGTATGAGAAAATTTCTTTAAAAATCTTTTTCTTCAGATCCATCAGTCAGAATCCTTTAACATTTAGTATGCATCATCTCTAGGAGGGGTCGGATTCAAGTTTGTTCAAATTGGGTCCCTGGGTTGAAAATTTTGAATCTGGTATGGACTTAGAAATTTTTGACCAAAATTTGAGAAAAAAAATTTGTTTTAGATTTTTTATGCGTTTTGTTCAACTTTGAGATGAAAAAACACCCCAAATTTTTAGCCTAAAAATTTGGGGTCAGGTTTGGACTCCGAAATTTTGAACCAAAATTTGGACATTTTTGGGGGATTTTTATGCATTTTGTTCAATTTTGAGATGGAAAAAAACAATTTATAGCCTGAAAATTATGTTTTTAAAATCTTCTTCAGACCATGTAGTCAGAATGCTACCATATTTCATATACAACATCTCTATGAGGGTTACACTCAAGTTTGTTCAAACCTGGTCCCGGGGTTATTAATTTGGGCTACATATGGGAGCCTGAATTTTAACTAAGTGCAATAAGAAGGAATTTCTTTTAAAATCTTCTTCTTCAGATCCACCAATCAGAATCCTTTCGTATTTGGTATACAACATCTCTAGGTGGGTCAGATTCAAGTTTGTTCAAACCAGGACCCTGGGTTAATATTTTGGCTCCCTATTTGAGCTCAAAGTGTAACTTAGTGCAATGTGAGGTGATTTCTTTAAAAACCTTCTTCATATCCACCAGTCAGAATTCTTTCCTATTTGGTATATGACATCTCAAGGGGGATCAGATTCAAGTTTGTTCAATGTGAGTCCTTAGCTTAATATTTGGGCTCTATGGGCAGGGGTGGGGGCATGTTACATTCAGGTTTGTTCAAATCCATTCGTTGGTGTTTTTCCATAAAATTTGCCTCTCATGACTTCATTCCTTTGTAGTGTTGATGAAACATGTCTAACTGAATGTGACCCCAAATACTTCTCTGAACCACTTTGGCCGGTGAGCGATTAAGGCCCCTTGGGGCCTCTTGTTAAATATTTTGATATCAGTCACTTATCCTTTTAACTGAAGATCTGCAGAAGTTCAACACACCTCTAAGTTTGTTTTGTGGGGTTTAATGACACTTTCAGCAACCAGGGTCACATTGTGTCTAAGTTATGAACATTGATGACAAATATGAGAGGTATTCAAGCATATGAGAAAATCAAAAAACAATAATAAAAAAATTAAAAAAACAATGTGGGCCTATGAGCTGCTTATTTTTTTCACTTTAGTTTCAATTTGAAAAAAGAATGAAACAGTAAATTCTCGAATGAAAATATAATATATTAAATTAAATGGAAATTAAATTAATAATAATAATAATAATAAGTAAGATTTATATAGCGCACATTTCAGAATATTAAAAAAACGTTCCAAGGCACTGAACAACATGAAAGAAACATAAATACACAGAATATGGGATTAATCAACATCAGGGTAATATTTTTTAAATAGAAAAGATTTTAGCTTTCATTTGAAAACTGGAAGAGATTGGGCCATTTTCACAGATTCAGGTAACATATTGAAAAGTCTTGGAGCATTGTAACTAAAAGAACTCCCCCCCCCCCCCCCCCCCCCCCACCACCACCATATCATGCAAAGTCATATGTGGGCTGTTCCAGTAGGTTATGGCTAGGTTATGGCATGAGGAGCAAAGTGAGCATTTTGGTGCGTACACTTTGACCAACTCTGAAACATCAGAAGGCGCTACGTTTGCTTGTGTTTTAAAGGTGAACAGAAAAATTTTGAAGTCTATTCTGGCTGCAATAGGGAGCCAATGAAGATTCATTAACTAAGTGGTAATGTGTTTGTTCTTCTTGGTGTGGGTCACTATATGGGCAGCAGTATTATGAATTATCTGCAATCTATTGATTTGCTTTTTTGGGAGCCCACAAAGAAGGACATTGCAGTAGTCTTGCCTTGATGAAATGAATGCTTGCATGAGACATTCAGTGGCACTTTTTGTTAGGATTTTCCTTGCTCGACCGATGTTCAGAATGTGAAAATTTGCAGACTGACAGAGTTTTGATATGTGATAACTGATAAGACATGGCCAGATGTGTATCAAGATACACGCCAAGTTTCTGACCGTGGTAGATGGGCTGACAATTTTGTCACCTATTTTAAGAGGAGGCAAAACATCTGGTGCTGGTTTGTACCTGGAGAAAAATATAATGTTGTGTTTTATCATCGTTCAGTTTTAGTTTGTTCACCAGCATAAAGGTTCTGATTTCTGCTATACAATTACTCATAATCTGAAATTTTGATTTTGTGTCTACCAGATCAGAGGGGTCGAATTCGATGTAAATCTGAGAATCATTGACATTGAAATGGTAGTCGATTCCGTGTGAGCAAATAATCTCCCCAAGGGGTTGCATGTAAAGTGTAAAGATAATAGGTCCCAAGACGGAACCCTGTGGTACCCCGAATATAAGTGCGACCTGTTCCGATGGAACACCATCAATTGTGACACACTGTGTCCTGTCTGTCAGGTAGGACTGAAACCACCTCAGGGCAACGCCATCTATACCTAGGTAAAAAAGTCTATCCAATAGGATCTTATGATCAATGGTATTGATCATAAATTGGGGTGAAACATCCCAACCCTTGTTAACAAGTTCAGTATGACAACACCTCTTCTCCTTGCATCTGCTTGGAGTTCATTTTAACTTGTCAGAGCAAGAAAATGTTTCCTTTGTCTTCTGTTTGTGCCAAAAAGTTGCCTGAAAATGCCCATTTGTTAGAACATTTTCGGTGAAATCCTGTCATGTGTTCGTATTGACACTGTTTACAGATGTTCAAAGGATATAACTGACTGCAATAAGAACCAAGAGCTGTTTGAAATGCTATTACCGTATTGACCCGGGTATAAGCCCATAATCAACAATAACCCTCCTACCAACTTTTAAGATTTCAGTTTCAGAGTCCCCTCCTTGTAAATAAACCCAGTCCCTAACTTTGTAATGACAACATAGATAACAGCCATGCTGGTACAGTGGAACCCTGTTAATTGAATAGCCACTTTGACAATGAAAATTATTCAATTTTCAGGAGTATTCAATTAACAGGGCTTGTGTCTTTAATTTACAAGATGATCAACTCCATTCGGCATTGAATTATCATTTCGTTTTAGAAATTCCGCACTTTTATTTAAAACAAATGGCTTCACTAATGAAATGGAGTAGATCCGATTTGAAACAAGTTTTTTTCCGAGAAAACATGTGATAAAAGTGAGGTATCAGCAAGGTTCATTTAAAAATGTTAATTGCTGCAGTTTCGAGGCTACAAAGTCAACAATTCGAATAGTTCCAATCAAGTGGGAAGTGGTGAGGCAAAAAAATGCACTCTACATAACTGTGTGCCTTAATAATCGGGGGTATTAGTTTTGAAAAAAAAATGTATTTGACGATGTATCCATTAACTGTGATTCGATTTGAAGTTCGATTCGAAATTTGATTCATTTTCACCAATTCAATTCGATATTCAATTCGATCAAAATCGGCAATGTGCAGGTCCCAAGAAGCAAGTTTAACTCTTTACATGCTGCTGTCAGATATTCCTGTACAGGACAGAATTTCTCTTGCTGTTGAAATATGGATAATTTGGGCACATTTAATCAAATTTTCTCTCTCTAAATTGAATGGATTTTGGAGATTTCTCCAATGACCCCTCAAGTTAAATTTAGATGAATGTTTTCATCAAATCTGATCATGGCAGCTTAACATTGAAAGATACCTTGAAAATACTCAGCAGATTAAGAATCAACATTCCCAATATCCACTCTCATGCCATTGAAATGTTTGCCATGCAAATTCTTTCAGAAAGCTTGGCAAAATATGACTAAAATTGATTTTTGGACCTTCAAAACTTTCCCTGGGGAGGACCCCTGGACTCCCACCCTTGAAAGGAGGACATTCCCACCCAACTCCCCCCCCCCCCCCCCCCCACAGCTCTTGCTTTTTGCTCTCGTTACATGACTGCGGCATATCTTGCATAAGCCTGGCCAATGTAAAATACCTTCCATCAGCCCTGCCGTGGAAGAGCTATGAAACAACAGATTGCTGAACTCACATGGAACTGGAGTAAAAATATCACAAGATTCTGTTTCAACTTCTTAACCCTTTACCTAACACACACGATATCAAAATTTCATTTTTAGCTCACCTGGCCTAAAAGGCCATATGAGCTTTTCACATCACTTGGCATCTGTCGTCGTCCGTCATCCATTGTCTGGTATCCGGCGTCTTGTCATCCGGCATCCATCAGCTTTTCACATTTTCATCTTCTTTGTAACCACTGAGCTGGTGTGAACCAAACTTGGCAGGAATGGTCTATGGGAGGTCCTCTACAAAACATCCTCATTTTGTTCCTGTCGGATGAAAAACATGGCTTCCATAGGCATTCTTTGATTCTGGTTGGTAGATTTTCAAAAATCTTCTCCTCTGAAACCGCCAGGCCAAATGTTTTGAAACTTCACATAAATGACGACTGGGACCCTCTCTACCCACGGCCCTCATTTAATGTTGATCAGGTTACAAACATGGCCGCAATTGTGGCTTACATTTACAATAGAAACCCTATGGGAAATCGCATTTTCATCTTCTTCTCTGGAACTACTGAGCCGACGTGAACCAAACCTGGCAGGGATAGTCTATGTGAGTTCCTCTACAAACAATCCTCATTTTGTTCCCCTGGGTTTGAAAATGTGGGTGCCAGAGACATTCTTTGATTCTGATTGGTGGATTTTGAAAAATCCTCTCCTTTGAAACCACTGGGTCAAATGTTTTGAAACTTTGCATGGTTGATTGCTGGGCCCCCTTCTACCACCTATCCTCATTTAATGTAGATCGGGGTGTAAACATTGCTTCAATTGTGGCTTATAGTTACTATGGAAACCCTATATTAAATTACATTTTCATCTTCTTCTCTGGAACTACTGACCCGACGTGAACCAAACTTGGCAGGAATGGTCTATAGGAGGTCCTCTACAAATGATCCTCTTTTTGTTCCTGTGGGTTTGATTCTGGTTGGTGGATTTTCAAAAATCTTCTTCTCCAAAACTGCCAGGCCAAATGTTTTGTTACTTCACATAAATAAATGATGACTGGGGCCCCCTCTACCAACAATCTTCATTTAATGTTGATCAGGTTGTAAACATGGCCACAACTGCGGCTTATAGTTACTATAGAAACCCTATTGGAAATCACATTTTCATCTTCTTCTCTGGAACTACTGAGCTGACATGAACCAAACCTAGCAGGGATAGTCTATGGCAGGTCCTCTACAATACAAACGCTCCTCATTTTGTTACCATGCATCGAAAAACATGGCTGCCAGAAGCATTTTTTGATTCTGATTGGTGGATTTTGAAAAATCTTCTCTGAAACCACAGCCAAATGTTTTGAAACTTTGCATGGTTGCTGACTGGGACACCCTCTACCAACGATCCTCATTTAATGTTGATCATGTTGCAAACATGGCCACAATTGCAGCTTATAGTTACTGTAGAAACCCTATGGGAAATCACATTTTCATCCTCTTCTCTGGAACTATTGAGCCGACGTGAACCAAACTTTGCAGGAATGGTCTACAGGAGGCCCTCTACAAACGATCCTCTTTTCTGTTCCTGTTGCAATTGGTTGGAAAATATGGCCACCGGAGACATTCTCTGATTCTGATTGATGGATTTTGCAAAAATCTTCCCCTCTGAAACTACAAAGTCAAATGTTTTGAAACATCACATGATTGAGGACTGGGACAAGCTTCTACCAGTGATCCTCATGTAATATTGCAAACATGGCCACAATTGCAGCTCATAGTTACCATGGAAAGCCTATGAGTAATCATATTTTTATATGTAGTTCCAGGTGAGCGATTACAGGCTCTTTAGATCCCCAAGTTCAATTATACTTTTTCAACATTAAAATTCAACAAAACCATATCATGTGCAAGCCAAGAATGTGGTGTGCATTTTGCATTACTATGGATGGGGGCATATTTTTTAATAATGTTTGAAAAATATGCCCCAAATAGCACTCTTCGAAGACATTTTGAGGCTTGGATGAATATCAGTTTTCACCAAGTGAGGTACGTCATCTGTAATTTCATAAGTTGAAGCCCCATGCAGTTTGTAGAATTACACTCCCATCCCCCTCCCCAATCCCCCCATCCTGTGCCACTGTTTGATGGATTTGAATTAAATGGCCAAAATTATAAGTCTGACTGTGAAAATTTCTTTTACAGGGTGACTGACCTACTTCCATTTTATAAATCGCTGCCAACTCCTGGCAATCTGAGGTTTAAAAAGTATAAAAAGGTATTGGATAGAACAGTGTTGGACATGGTAGAGAAGAAAAGATCGTTGGTGAGAGGAGATTCAACAGGTTCTTATGATTTGTCATTTGTAAGCTCAGACTATTACTTTAGTTTTTTAAGTGAAGATAGAGTTGACAGTTGATCAACTTGAAAAGTATTCAGGCCTTGTATTTCATCTAAATTTGGGAGAATCTATTTGGATCTACTTCGTGGGGCCTAATCTTTCTTTTTTAATAAATGGTTATAAACAATAATATTTTTGCTTGCTTTGTTTAGATACCATATGGAAATGAGTTTATGTTACAGGAGTTGTGTTCAACTGATAATTGGAACCGGCCACTACAGTCAGCCGATTCCTGGCAATCAGATGACAATGACAATGGCTCCTGGAACATCGGTTCAACCGATTGTTGCCAAGCATTTTGTGATGATTCAATAACCGCATTATATTATCTTCTGCAATTGTTCAATTGTTAATGTAAAATGATGTTAATGATACCATTCAATAAAGTTGAGAAACAACCACAATGTGTATTGTTAATCTGCCTAGATGCCCCTTTACGGGATATACAAGTTAAACAACATGTAAAGCTTACAATTGAGCATACTTGCGACAATTGCCAGTTCATACCAGAAAAGTGAAGGTTGCACTCCATTGACTCAGGTCGTAGTAACATTGCCAGTCACACACACTTGGGTGGTAAACGTGGCTTAAGTGTGCGTGACTGGCTGGTAAACGTGGCTGAAGTGTGCGTGACTGGTAATTTTACTGTGACCTCAGTGAACGAAGTTTAATACTGTGAAAAATCTTCAGTTTAATGTAGTTCTTTTGAGCCTCGACTTGTCTAGTAGTGCACTGTATTACAATCTTAATCGACATCAGAATCGGCCGATTGTAAGCTCAAATAACTGGTAATTGGTCAGCGACCGTTTTTGGTAATCAGTTGAACACTATATGGGAGATACACATATGTCATGGGAGAGATCTAACCCTGGAAGGTGATCAACTTATTAACTCTACATGAGCAGAATTATCAACTACAGAAGGCAAGTGCATCTTAGTAGACAACAACAGCATTCACCCACGCTGGGTGTTGGGATTAAGTGTCTTGCCCAGGGACACAATACAGCTACTGCTGGCCAGGATCAAACCATCAACATTGTGGTTTAACTGGTTGAGTGCCGGAAGCCACTATCATGGCTCTATTGTATTGAAAACTGCTGAAAGCCACTTTAGTGGCGTTACACTGCATGCATGAGCTTGCTGCTTGCCCAACAGTAGGGAAAAATATTTATTATACACTAAACGATAGATTATCGAAAAATTGCAGAAAGATAGAAATCGTACCCCTCACTGTGAAGATAAAGAAATTTTCACTTTCACAGTATCAATCAAAATAGCGGCTTTCCAAGCATCACTTCAAGGTGAATACTAGTCCAATTATCACTGGAAATGATCAATTTGTTCTAAAAGCGTATAATGAAAAGAAAATCTAGTGTTTTTGAGTGCATACCAATCATTTCCAGCAATAATTCAACACATATTCACCTTGAATTGATGCATGAAACCTGTCAGCTGAATCAGATCATAAGACGCTACCTGTTCCGAGTATCAATCAAATCACTTCCCCCTATCAATGCGCATCAGCTGTTTACTTTCATGCATCAATTCAAGGTTGAAACGAGTGGAATTATCTATAGGAATAATCAGATGCTTATGAAAAGCATATAATAAAAAGAAAATCTAGTGTTTTTGAGTGGATACCGAAAATTATCTCACTTGTGACTGAGATAAATGGTTATTTTCAGTCATACAAGTGCTTGCGAAAAATAAACATTTGTCTCAGTCACTCATGAGATAATTTTCCGTATCCACTCAAAAACACTAGATATCCTCCATTTATATAAAATTGCTTCATTACAAATTTATTGGAGTGCCCAGAGGTATTCTCCAATAAATTGTAACAAAACAAAACAATTGATCATGAGCAAACTCTTGTTAAACTAAGACTGGTTACTTGGTGTCTTTGAAAATACTCTAGTTTAACTGGTAGAGTGCTTAGTTATTTTTGGTCATCAATATTTGTTCATGTGTCTTTGCCTTGTTACAATTTATGGGAGAGTGCCAAGAGGCACTCCCCCATAAATTGTAACAAGGCAAACTCATATAGACTAAGTAATTTTACTTCTAAGATAACATGAAGCACATCCACAGAGCATGACACCTTTTGGCTGGGGTACCTGCCCTTCATATTAAAGCCCAAATATGGGCTTCCAGCACTGTACTAGTTAAAATCGCCTTCTAATAGTAATTTAGCACTCTACCAAAGTCCAATGCTCTAACTGCCGAATCACCACATTTCCTATACAAGGCATACTTTGTGTTATGAGGTATTCTGCAGAGGTCAATATATTGGTTCTTCAAAATGTTGAAAATTTCCAACCCCTAATCAAATATGTAGTGTGTGCTATGTAACAGCCATTTCCTTACTAGAACACATGGTGTTTGGGTTTTTCCGAATAGCTCGTGAATGAATATACCTAACCATTGTTATTTGTACAGAGTTATACACATCCTATTTAACCCTTAAGGGCCTAATTCTGCCTTTGCTAACTTTTTAATGTAAAGGAACAGGTGCCCAAATGTGCATTGTTTGGGTAAACTCAAAACTTGTTATCTAAGTTCCTTGTCAATTGTTACCTCACCTGAGCGAACCTCAATGGGAGCTTTACTGATCACTTTCTGTCTGTCGTCCATCCATCCATCTGTCGTCCGGCATTAACTTTACATTATTGACTTCTCCTCACAAACTAATTGACCAAATTGAACCAAATCTGGTGTGCATGTTCTGTATCATATGTCAATTCAGGATTGTTCAAATAAAGTTGCCACACCCACAGGAGGCATAACTCTGATAGCACACATAAATTTCTTTCCAAAATCCAAAAAAATATTCCTCTTCAGATCCACCAGTCAGAATCTTTTAATATTTGATGTACAACATCTCTTTGGGGGTCAGATTCAAGTTTGTTCAAATCGAGTCCCTAGGTTAATATTTGGGCTCCCTATGGCAGCCTGAATTTTAACTTAGTTCAGTATGTGGAATATTCTTTAAAAATCTTCTTCTTCAGATCCACCAGTTGAAATCTTTTGATATTTGGTATACAGCATCTCTGGGGAGGGGGGTGGGGGGGGGGGGATTCAAGTTTCAAATCGGGTCCCTGAGTTAATATTTTTAGCCTGAAAATTTTTGGTCTGGTTCCAACATGGAAATTTTGGACCGAAATTTGGAACTTTTTTTTTGTTGGTTTTTATACATTTTGTTCAATTTTGAGACTAAAAAAAAAAAAATTAAATCTTCTTCTATAGAGCCTGTAGTCAGAATGCTTTCATATTTGGTATACAACATCTCTAGGAGGGTTAGATTCAAGTTTGTTCAATGCATGTCCCTGGGTTGATATTTGGGCTCCCTGAGCCGGGTTTTTAACTTAGGTCAATATAAGGAAATTTCTTTAAAAATCTTCTTCAGATCCACCAGTCAGAATCCTTTCATATTTGGTATGCAACATCTCTTGGGGGTAAGAATCAAGTTTGTTCAAATCCGGTTCCTGGGTTTTTAATTTGGGCTACCTATGGGAGCCTAAATTTTAACTAAGTGCAATATGAGAGAATTTCTTTTAAAATCTTCTTCAGATCCACCAATCAGAATCCCTTCATATTTGGTATACAACATCTCTAGGTGGCTCAGATTCAAGTTTGTTCAAATCATATCCCTGGGTTAATATTTTGGCTCCCTATTTGAGCCCAAAGTTTAACTTAGTGCAATGTGAGGTAATTTCTTTATAAACCTTCTTCAGATGCACGAGTCAGAATTCTTTCACAAAGTCAAGCTGAGCTATTGCCATCACTTCTTGTCCGTCGTACTACGTACGTACGTTAGTACGTATGTCCACAATTTCCATTGGCACACCTCACAGGTCACATTTATGATCAGATCGCTTTGAAACATGGTATGCTTGTTTGGGGTGACCTCTAGATGGGAGCTATCAATTTTCTTCAGTTTCCGTCAAAAAATGTTGCCGCGGCCAACGTTCTTAGAACTTAGTTTAGTCAGACCTCAATATTTCCCTTTGGCACACTTTATAGGGCACATTTATGATTAGATTGCTTTGAAACCTGGCATGCTTGTTTGGGGTGACCTCGAGATGGGAGCTGTCAATTTTCTTCCCATTTCTGTCGAAAAATGTTGCTGCCGCCAACATTCTTAGAACTTAGACAGACCTCAGTATTTCCCTTTGGCACACCCTACTTGGCACATTTATGATTGGATTGCTGTGAAACCTGACATGCTTGTTTGGGGTGACCTCCAGATGGGAGCTATCGATTTTATTCCATTTCCATCAAAAAATGTTGCCGCTGCCAACGTTCTTAGAACTTAGTTTAGTCAGACCTCAATATTTTCCTTTGGCACACCCTAGGCCTACCGGGCACATTTATGACCGGATTGCTTTGAAACCTGGTGTGCTTGTTTGAGGTGACCTCTATATGGGAGCTATCAATTTTCTTCCATGTCCGTCTGTCAAAAAATGTTGCCTCTGGCAACGATCTTTGAACTTAGTTTAGTCAGGCGACAGGCATCAATATATTCCTTTGGCATGCCTTACAGGGCACATTTATGATCAGATTGGTTTGAAACTGTGTATCCTTGTTTGGGATTACGTCTAGATGGGAGCTATCGATTTTCTTCGATTTCTGTCAAAAATGCCACTGGCAATGACGTTCGATGAACTTAGTAAAAACTTTGTGCAGTTAAGCATCAATATTTCCCTTTAACACACCCTGCAGGGCACATTTATGATTGGATCGCTTGCAAACTTGGTGTGCTAGTGTGGGGTGATATCTTTATGGGAACTGTCGATTTTTTCGTCCATTTCTGTCAAAAAATGTTGCCGCTGACCTTTGACCTCAATATTTCCCTTTGACATACCCTTCAGGGTACATTTATGATCGGATCACTTTGAAACTTGGTATGTGTGTTGGGGATGACCTTTCGATGTAAGCTATTGCTTTTTTTTCATTTCCATACAAAATTATTGTCGTTATCACCAGCCTTTGAACTTACTGCATTTGTGCATCAACTTATCCCTTTTGCACTCTCTGCAGAGTATATTTAAGATTTCCATAAAAAAAAACAAAAAACCATTGCCACAAGCAATGAGCTTCTACTTAGTGCATTTGTGCATTAACATCTTCCTTTGGCATGCCTCAGAGAGCACATTCATTGTCAGGTTGTTTTGAAACTTAGTATGCTTATGCAGGGTGACAAAGATAGGAGCTATTGATTTTCTTTTCATTTCCATCAAAAAACTGTTGCTGTTAGCAACAGTGTTTGAATTTATTGCATTTGTGCACCAACATTCTTTGACATGGCCTACAGGCCACATTTATCATAAGATTGTTTTTGAACTTGGTGTGCTCATTAGGCAAGACCTTCAGATAAGAGCTGTTGATTAGCATTCATTTCTGTGAAAAAAGTTGCCATTTACAATAACCTCTGAACATACTGCATTTGTGTATCAACATTCTTCCTTTGGCCAGTCTTACAGTTTTCATTTAAAAATGCATGGATTACTCTGATGTTGTGCACACACAATGCTGTTATGTTGAAATTTCATCAAATAACATTGGTACCGATGATCTTAAATTTTACCATTTCATTTATAACTTACCAAGTTGAAGTTTGTCAAGTTGAGCTACAGTGTCATTGATACTTTCATTGGTATATGACATCTCAAGGGGGATCAGATTCAAGTTTGTTCAATTTAAGTCCTTGGCTTAATGTTTGGGCTCTATGGGCAGAAGTAGGGTGGGGGTGGCAGGGGGGCATGTTAGGTTCAGGTTTGTTCAAATCCATTCCTTAGTGTTTTTCCATAATATTTACCTCTCATGACTTCATTCCTTTGTAGTGTTGATGAACCATGTCTAACTGAATGTGACCCAAAATACTTCTTTAAACCACTTAGGCAGGTGAGCAATTAAGGCCCCTTGGGGCCTCTTGTTTCTAGGCAAGTCTTGGCTACCTCTGTAGACAGCCAAGACTTGACTATAGAAACAACTACAAAACCACTGGAGGTAGAATTTCAAAGTATAGCAAAATTGTATAAAAATCTGCAGTCCTTCGAGGGTTAATACCATAGTTTAATGGGCTGTAATTAGACGATCTTATCAAACAGACCATTATCTTACTGTTAAAATAATTCCTTCTGAGACAAATTGCGTTATAACTGTGATGTCTCGTTGAGAAAAATATGATTTGTCCATATATTTGTGTTCAAATTTTGGGAAAGGATCAAATGCTTAATATTTACATAAAATTGTTTTGATTTGGTCGATACAAGAGGTAAAAACTTGTTTACAGTATGGACATTCTGTGCAAGCTGTAAACTTCAAGATGACATATGAGGAGGATGAAAGAATCCAGCTTTCGTGTTTTTATTTCAATCAATGTTTGTGGTACCAACATTTCATTAAAACATGTTCATTATGCACTTTATTTTTTAGCTGACCTTGACAAAGTCAAGCTGAGCTAATCTCATCGCTCTCCGCCTGCTGTCCATTGTCCGTCTCCTCCAAAACCACTGGGCCAATTCAAGTGAAAGTCTGTGTGAGTGATGGTCCCAAAGGGGCATTGCATTTTTGGTCAAGTCAACATGCCCAGCCCCCATAGGGAGGGGGTGGAGGAAAATGCTCCAAAATATTTTTAAAATCTTCTCATGAACCAGTGGGTACAATGACTTGATATTTATAACAGAGCTTCCTCTTGAGGTGTAGAATCAAGTTTGTTCAAACGAAGTTCGTGAGGCAATATTCGGTTTTGTAATGGGAGGGGATAGATTTTTGACCCCACCCAAAATTGATATTTTCTGACCCAATTGTCTGATTTGAACCATTTGGTGTGTGGTGTTATTGGGTCATAAGTACTTGACTCGTGTTAAAAAAAAATTCCTGCATCCCCATGGGAACCCCAAGAGATAAAAATAGAAATATTTTTGCGAACACCCATATTTCCCCAATCACATGGAACAGATAGCTGTTATTTGGTATGAAGCATCCTTAAGACCAGTAGAATTGAATGGTAAGAAAAAAAGGCCAGCAGTTATTTTAGGGTGTTCTGTAGAGGACATCGAAAAAATGCTGAGTCGGCATATTTGCAAAAATATAAAAAATCTTTTCTCCAGAACCAATGGTCAGAATCTTTTGATATTTGGTATGCAGCATTCGTAAGGGGGTCAGATGCAAGTTTGTTATAATAAAGCCCATTGGTTCATAGTTAGGCTCAATGCAGGATTCAAGTTTGTTCAAATCGGGTCCCTATGTATAAATTTGGGCTGGCTATTGTAGCCTAAATTTTAACTTATGAGGAAATTTTTTTTTTAAATCTTCTTCTTCAGATCCGCCAGTCGGAATGCTTTCATATTTAGTGTACAACATCTCTCGGGGGTCAGATTCAAGTTTGTTCAATTTGAGTGCATGTGTTAATATTTGGGCTCCATGTGGGAACCTGAAATTTAACTTACTACAACATGAGGGAATTTCTTCAAAAATCTTCTTCTTCAGATTCACTTGTCATCTTTCATATTTGGTTTACAACATCTCTTGGGGAATCAGTTTCAAGTTTGTTCAAATTGATTCCCTGGGTTAATATTTGGGCTCCCTATGGTAGCTCAAATTTTAACCTAGTGCAATATGAGGAAATTTAAAAAAAATCTTCTTCAGATCCACTAGTCAAAATGCATTCATATATGGTATACAACATCTCTAGGGGGGGGAGAGAGGGTGGGGGGGGGGGGGGGGGAGTCAGATTCAAGTTTGTTCAAACACTTTGTTCAAATTGATTCCCTGGGTTAATATTTAGGCTCCCTATGGTAGCTCGAATTTTAACCTAGTGCAATATGAGGAAATTTAAAAAAAAATCTTCAGATCCACTAGTCAGAATGCATTCATATTTGGTATACAACATCTCTGGGGGGGGGGGGGGGGGGGGGGGGGGGGGGGGTGTCAGATTCAAGTTTGTTCAAACACTTTGACAGTCTGAATCCTCTGGCTTTGTATTTGTTTTTAGGCATGTCTTGGCTAAAAACAACTTCCAGGGTACTTAGAATGTATTATTAACCCTAATACTGCATGATGGGGTAGGAAAAGTTATTAAAGTTGAAATTAGGCCCTTAAATGTTAAAAGGTGCTTAAATTTCTCTATCCTTGAACAGTATATGATTTTCCACCATCACCCCTGAAAAGTACTTAAATGTAGCTTACTTGTAACCTTTCATTTCAGATGATGCTGGAGTTGACAGTTTACTGTCAATGCTGTTGTTAGCTAAAGATGAGGAAAGTGGAAAGGGGTTAAGTGATGAACAACTACATCATGAAGTACTGACATTTTTGTTTGCAGGTCATGATGTGAGTTAATGTTTTTATGTTATTAGTAATAACTACAGGCTTTCCCCAAAGGAACGCCAGGAAGTGAAGCTGTGCATGTTTACTGTGATAAACAAGCTCTGTTTTATCGGTAAAATAGGACCCAGTCACCAATGCTTGGGGTGGAAAATTTTAAAATGGGCAGTATGGGTATAAAACAATTGACTAAACTTGGCTTTTTGGGGAGCATGGTGGCTCAGTAGGTAGAGTTGCAAGCAGCAAGCCAAGAGGTCTGCAGTTTGAATCACACCTGCGGCAACTGCGTTGTGTCCTTGGGCAAGACACTTAATCCCAGTTGCCCATGTGGGGGCATGGTGGCGTTGTGTACTAAGGTGTACTGCATGTGAATGGTGCACTTGTGTCAAACATGGAAACAAGTGTTACTCTGTGTGTGTGTCGTTCTTAACCCTTTACCCCTAGAAACAATAGTTTTTTCATAAAATTTTCTTTTAATTATTAAATGTCTAAAATGGGGTAAAATTTTCTGATTATTCAACAATGAAAAATACTAATCGATTTTGCCATGACTGATCGATTAATCATGACAGTCCTAATTGAAACAATATATTTCCCAAGGCTGCTTATTTTTAGAGACTGCATCATTGTGTAACTCTAATTCAAATATTTAGTTCAGTGATACTGATAATCATCCCAACCCTACCAAAGATACATTTTATCTCTTTCATGAGATAAAAGAGTCATTTCTGCATTAGAATTCAACTTTTGGCTTCTACTGATTCAAAAACACGAGAAATTTGCTCTTTTAAGGAAAAGTGTCCAAACTTTGTCAAATGGGCTTAAAAACTGGTATTGCTTCCAAAAATTTTTTCTAGCCTGTTACCGAATAAATTAGCGGAGAAGGATAAGGATTCACAGCTTTCTTTAAAAACTATCTTAATCCCAAAATAAAACTAAAATCTGCATCTGCACACAATATGTTTTGAAAAAATCTGTCTCATTTAACCATGTGGTAAGCGAAACTGTCCCAACCCCCACAAAACAATATGAATGTCAATTTTTTTTCAAAAATTGGGGTTGCAGCAATATATTTCACCAATATAAAAGGGTTCTGCCATTTTATCCGAAAATCTAATGTCATATTTTCTTCTACCAACTAATGTCAAATATAGCCCTAAATAGGGCCTCCCAGTATGCCCCTTTTCATAAAAAACTATGATATATTTCATAAATTAATTGATATTGACCCTCAACAAACCTCTTTTGATATTAAATTTCCCATTTGTGATAGTTCACACATTCTGGCTTCTGAAGACATTTTGCATTGTGTTTGATGAATATTTTGCAATTTTTGTAAGAAAAACCTGAGTTTTCTCAGTTAAGGCACCTAAAGTCATTGGTATGGCTCTGACAAAACATAAAACAGTGATTTTTTCAACAGAATGACCAGTACCTGCTACTGTGGTATCTGTTAAAATGCCCCAAACCATCAAATATTGATTCTATGGTGCTATACTTGTGCTTCAAGTACCCATAAATGCACTTTTACAACTTTTGTTTTGTTCCCCAGAGACACCCCATTCTGACAAAAAGAGTGAAATTGCAGAAAATACGTTTCCAAAGAGGATGCATCAGACATCTGCTTCAAAAATATAGTGATATTTGGTGTTTAATATATTTGTGTGTGTGGGGGGAAGGGGGAGGATGGAGTGAAAGATAGTCAGCTGCCAGTTATTGAAAATGTAGAGCCAGGCAAATGGAAAGCAAAGAAACACCTTGTCTGATGAAGAGACAGACAGACAGACAGATGGACAGATAGACTTGCAATCACACATTTAAGAAGTGTATATAAGAATACTGAATGACAGACAATGAAAGATATAGTGGAAGAGCCAGGACAAGGTTGTCAAATAGAAAAAAAACTCAGTGGACCATGTGTGCTGCAGTCCCAAACAAGCCTGAAAATAAGCAGACTGTCATTTGCAAAATGAGGTCCCCAAAGGGAGAATTTGGTGATGCTACCCTGCACAACAGGGTAGCATCACAAAATTTACCCTCTGTGAACTCAAGTCTGAATCAAGGTCTCAAGCCAAAACAGAAAGATGTACCCAGAGGATAAATTGGCTCACTGTATGGAATAGCATCAGCAAATTCACCATCTGGGGATCCAATTTTGCAAATGACAGGTTGCTTATATTCAGGCTTGGTCCCAAAGTAAATCACAAGAAACCAAAAGTGTATGATATTAACTTCAGCCTCTAAAACATGCTGTGTAGTCTTTCCAAATGTTTATCATCAGCAGAAGGGTTAAATATAGGTGGGAGGGGGACTTGGTTCAAGGAGAGAGCAATATTTCACAACTGTCACTGTAAATTTGTGCTGTAACATAGGAACCATGACAGCACTAGTACCAGACTACTATATTGGTAGCTATGCAGAAATGCTATTCATTCACATTTGTCACTTTATTATGTTATTTTTTCCACTGTTGCCAAATATACCAAAATACTCTTTCAATGAAGGAATTGTTTTCTAACATTTCGAAGAGCATCTTATAGAAGAGAAAAACTTCTAAATACCCGTGAATAGAAGTACAGTATAGGTCTTCTGGCTGTGTGTTTGAATGGTGATTTTGGAGGGGGTTGGAAGATTGGAACTCCCCTTGTCCCTCGTACTATGAGGGGAAACCATGGTTTAAACAAATGTGTTAACAGGGTAAGAGGTTATAGTGTCCTCCTGGGGAATACACTTGCTCAAGATGTGAATTTGCTTGCATTAACAGCCTTAGTTTGGGCAATATATAGCATTTATTGCTGACGGCAACAGAAATGTAACTTTTCAAAACAGTGAAACAGTTTTGAATGGTGTATGGTCCCCCATTGAACATTTAAATGTGAAATAATCCCCAAAAATAATAATTAAATCTGGTTTGGAAGCCAAAAAACATATTTCCTGTAAGTATCACGGAACTAAATATTTTCACATTGGCAAATGTTGGTAACGTTCGGGCAAAAAAAAATAGGATCGCATCACTTTACT
Source organism: Pictodentalium vernedei (assembly GCA_031216915.1). Classification (NCBI taxonomy): domain Eukaryota; kingdom Metazoa; phylum Mollusca; class Scaphopoda; order Dentaliida; family Dentaliidae; genus Pictodentalium; species Pictodentalium vernedei. Next base: position 327,662,599 of record CM062295.1, read on the forward strand.
TTTGGCATTCAAATATCTTTGTCGAGTATAGTACTTCAGACATTTCTGACCAGAAAAGAGGGGGGGGGGGGGGGGGGGTCATGCAACAAATAAGAGAGAATAACTGATAGGAAGGAAAGTACCGGTCACATGCACAAATATTTCAGGGAATTCCTAACAAAAACACACCAAATGTCAATTGTTTTTTTTTAGGTCCAAAAGTCATCAAATCACCCTCTTTATTTATCTGGAATTTTCAACAATAATGCAACATGTCAATAGAATGTTTATTAAAACAATATATTATCCCAACGCTGCTTATTTTTAGAGATTGCTTCATTTCTGAGTGCAACATTTCAAGGTGGATAACTCTAATTCAAATATATAGTTCAGTGATACCTTATGGGATCCCAAATTTTACCTTCATCCAGTTTTACCTTCATCCAGTATGTGGATAAATTTTTAAAATCTTCAAGTCCATGGGTTCATATTTGAGTTCCTTATGGGAGCCTGAATTTTAACTAAGTGCAGTCTGAGGAATATGAGGAGAAATCTTCTTCAGATCCACCAGTCAAAATCTATTGATATTTGGTATACAGCATCCTTATGGAAATCAGATTCACGTTTGTTCAAATCAAGTCCCTGGGTAAATAAGTGGGCTCCTTATGGGATCCCAAATTTCACCTTCATCTAATCTGCAGAATAAATTTTTAAAATCTTCTTTTACACACCCATGAAGCCATATCTTTTGATATTTGGTAATAGTACTGGATGGGTGTTTGATGTAGGGTCCATTGGGAGATTTGTTTTCTTTTTATGGGGGTGGGGTTAAAAAAACATTCCCTTAAATAACTTGGACACATCCCTACCACTCCCTTCCCTAAGCAGACCAATTGTTAAGCTTTTTGTCCTGAATCATTCAAAATGCTTCAAGACTCATTTTAATGCCCAAAATTAACAATTCACACAATGGACTCTCTTTCTCCCCATCTTCCTCTACCCCCTCGGCTAAAAATACAACTTGGCACATGGGAGTTTGATCCTGGAAACTGAAAAATTATTATTTAGAATTACATGTTCTCGGTTCTTTGTTAGCGTTACTGGGAACCTGCTATTATTCTGGGCATTATTTCTGTGGTAGCTTCTGATGACTAGGAAAATCATCTGACACGGACAACAGGGGTATAAATAATTATATACACCTGGAACTTAATTAAGCACCACCTGAAATCTTTCATGACAGTGCAGTTGCTGTTACTAATTATTATGTTTTAATGATTGCTGTCTTGCAGTACATTTCATCTAGTGAAACATGATGTTTCTGGTTGATAGCGAACCCCAAACACACACCCCTTATCAGCATGAAGCATGCTTCCCATGAATGTCACAAAAATCTCTATCATCCACATGCAATATCTGGGTATAAAACAGGAAATCTGTCACTTCTTTTATCAATAAACATTGACAGGGCAGGAGGAGATGGTCAGAGGTACTAAGATGACAAATCGTTGGCATGCATGCAACAGGCATGTCATTCAAAGCTATTGGATTGCAACTTGGCTATAGTCATTCTGCCATCAGCAGACTTGTCCGAAAACATCAACAAACCACGATGTTAAGGACTGACTAAGGCCTAGACAACCCCAAAAGACATCTTCTTGGGGAAGATCGGAGTCTGGCATGCCTTGTTAAGCATGAACTCTTTGCTTCAAGTGGGGCTTTGAAATGCCTTTGGCTCCCCAACAGGCGTTTGTGCAACAGAACTGACTGAAACCACCTCAAAGCACTGGGTATGAGGTCCAGAAGGGTCATCAAGCATCCAGCTCTGTCCGTTCAGGATCAAAAGATGACATTTGGAGTGGTGTATGGCATGACGACATTGGAATCTCATGACGTGAAGGAGAGTCCATTGGTCAGACAAGGGAAGGTTCCTGCTTCGTATCACCAATGGTTGCATGAGAGTGTGGAGACATGGAAATACTGCTTACGTGCCCAGGAACATCAGACCTACTGTTCCTTATGGTGATTGTAAACTTGATATGGTGACTGTAAGTTGGAATCTCAATGGTCATCAGTACATCCATGACATTCTCAATCTGGTTGTCGTGCCTCATTTTAACAACCACACGTTGGCTACTTGGCCTGTATTCATGGATGACAATGCAAGGCTACTTCGTTCCCATGCTGTGAGAGTATTCCTTCAGAGCAATGCTATTACAACACTATCTTGGCCAGCAGTGAGCCCCAATTTGAATCCCTTAGAACACATATGGGACTTTCTTGGACGTAATGTGCAAGCAAGGGATCTGCCTGTACAGAATTTGGCCGATTTGGAAGCTGCATTGCATGAGGAGTGGCAGCAGTTGCCTTTGGACCATATCAAAAGGCTCACTGGTAGCATTAGGAGGAGGGTTCAGGCTGTCATCCAGGCATGTGGTGGATACACTCACTACTGATGTCAGACACTGCTATTGTGTTCTTGAAATCACAAGTTACATTTTTTGTCAGTAATTACCGGCATTGTTTCATCATGGACAATTCCAGCACCATACTTGTTGAGAGAACATTTTTCCATCAAAAACATTACTAACAGGTATGTATAATTTGCGCTCTTAAAATACTGCATATTTTCATCATTGTGTTGTCCTTCATTTGTCAATAGACCATTCTTTCTGCAAATAATTACTTTTGGCCATCTGCAAGATAGCATGAAAGTAATGACAGTTTCTATTAACAGCACTGCGAAAAAGGGGGGTGCTTAATTAAGTTCCAGGTGTATATATCACTTCATTTCATTCATGCTATAATGACCAATCACATGCATTCTTACATACTATTCTTACACATAGACTGGATTCCATGCATGGTATATCTACAAGAATTCTTAATGTTTGAATTATATCAGACAACATTGAACACACACAGAGACTTTCAAGTTGATATACCATGATTTGCTGTGTGTATTCAATGTTTTCCGATAAGTTGAGACCAACACCAAAGGAGTTTAAACTTGTTGAAAGCTCAGATTAATGGTCAGGATCACTGGAGTTGCCCGTTAAGTGCATTTTCAAATATTCTGCAAACCTCTTTCAGAGTCCCACCCCGAATAGTATATTCCTGAACCTCTTTTTTTGCTCACCTGGCTGAAATTCAGGGTGAGCTATTGTGATCAGTCACCATCCATCATCTGTCTGTGAACATGGTGTTTTTGACTCCTCCTCCAAAAAACACTGATCCAATTTCAGTTAACCACTTACCTAACACAAAAAGCAGACAATAGCGCTGCCGGTTTTAGCCGTTACGATGGGTAAAGGGTTAAATTTGAGACGATTGTTTGACATCACATTTTGTTTTTGTTCAAATCAACCTGCCCAGTCCCATAGGGAGGGGGTGGGGGAAAAGGATCTGTAGTTTTAAAAAAAATATTCTTCTCATAAACCATTGGGTGCAATGACTTTATATTTGGTACTCAGCAAATTTCTGTTATCTGAACCGATGAGCCAGTTTGAACCAAATTTGGTATGTGGTATTATTGAGTCATGAGTCATGGGTTCTCACTTCATGCAAAAAGAAATTTTCCCAAATCCCTGTGGGAACAGCAGGAGCTAAAAATAGATCTCAAACGTCCATATTTCCCAAACCGAAACCGCACGGAACAGAGATATGTTATCTGGTATGAAGCATCCTTAGAACCAGTAGAATGGAATGGTAAAAAAAATGCCGTCAGTTGGGTCTAGTGTAATGTAGAGGTAATAGGGAAAATGCTGAGTCAGCATATTTGCAAAACATTAAAAATTAATTCTTCTTGAGAACCACTGATCAGAATCATTTGATATTTGGTATACATCAACCATCCATAGGGGGTAGGGAGTGGAGGGGGGTCGGATACAAGTTTGTTAAAATTAAGTCCCTCTGTTCATATTTTGGCTCAATACTGGAACTTGGTACCATATGAGAAGTACTCTTTAAAGAATCTTCTTCTCCAGAACCACATGTCAGAATCTTTTAATATTCAGTAAACAACATCGTTACAGAGGTCAGATTCACTTTTGTTCAAATCAAGTTCCCCAGTTAATATTTGGGCTTCCTATGATGGCCCAAATTTTAACTTAATGAATCTATAAAAATCTTCAGATCCACCAGTCAGAATCTTCTGATATTTGGTATACAATGTCTTTAGGGAGGTCAGATCTAAGTTTGTACAAACCAGATCCCTGTGTTAATATTTGGGCTCCCTATTGGAGCCTGAATTTTAATGTGATCCAATATGAGCAATAATCTTTAAAACTCTTTTTCTCCAGAACCACTGGTCAAAATCTTTTTAAATATGGCATACAGAATCCTTACAGGGGTCAGTTTCAAGTTTGTCTAAATTAAAAACCAAACATTTAATAACTGGGCCCTTTGTTGGAGCTCAAATTATAACATTGTGCAGTATGGGAAATAATCTTTAAAAATTTTCTTCTTCAGATCCAACAGTGAGAATATTTGGATGTTTGGTATGCAACATCCTCAAGGAGGTCAGAACCAAGTTTATTCAAACCAAGTTCCTGTGTTAATATTTGGGCTCCCTATTGGAGCTAGAATTTTAACTTCATCCAATATGAAGAATAATCTTTAAAACTTGTTTTCTCCAGAACCACTGGTCAGAATAATTTGATGTTCGGTAGAGAGCATCCTTATGGAGCTCAGAATCAAATTTGTTTGAAGCAAATCTGTCGATTAATATTTGGGCTCCTGATTGGAGCCTGATTATCTTGATGCAAATTGAGGAATATTCTTTAAAAATCTTTTTCTCACAGACCCCCAATCAGAATATTTTGATATATGTTATATACCATCCTTAGTGGAATCAGATTCAAGTTTGTAAAAATCAAGTCCCTGGGTTAATATTTGGACTCCCTACCTGAATTTTAACTTAGTCCATTGTGAGGAAAAATCTTTTAAATTGTTCTTCTTCAGAACCACTAGTCAGAATCTTTATATATGGTGTACGGCATCTTTACAGGGTTGGATTCAAATTTGTTCAAATCAAGTCCCTTGGTTAATATTTGGACTTTCTATGGGAGCCTGAATTTTAACTTAGTGCAATATGGGAAATAATCTTGCAAAATGTTCCTCTTCAGATCCACCAGTCAAAATCTTTTGGTACACAAACCTCTTTACGGAGGTCAGATTCAAGTTTGTTCAAATCAAGAACCCTGATTAATATTTAGGCTCCCTATGGATGCTCAACTTTTAACTTAGTGCAATATTTAGACTAATCTTTACAAATCTCCTTCAGATTCACTGGTCAGAATCTATTGATATTTGGTATACAGTATCCTTATCACACTGCCCAATCGGTTCTTGGATTCTGTGAACAATCAGGGGATTCTCTGTTGCTGTTCGTAAGTTTCTATGTTGAAATCACATCTTTTTTCACCCAGCAGCTATGGTCGCAGAGCAGATTTCAAGTCACTGGAGTAAGATAGAGGGGTATGTATCAACCCCATTGCATTTATCAAGTAGCGGGGTTATCAACTGCGATTCAGTTCATCTGAGAGAGACATAGGTTATGTTTTAACTGGTAGAGTGCTGAATTAATTTGGGTCATCAAAATTTGCTTACTTGTCTTTGCCTTGTCACAATTTATGGAAAAGGCAAATCCATACAGACTTAATAATTTCACTTCAAAGAGAATATGGAACACATCCACAGAGTAGGAAGCCTTTATATTGCGTCTCCTTCTCTTCAAAATAAAGCCTAAATAGGGGCTTCCCACACTCTACCAGTTAAGCAGGAAAATAGGCAGAATTTTAGGTGTTCGGCTGAAAGCAAAATATAATGGGAATGAAAACAGTATAAGTTGGGCACCAAGAATCATTTAAAAAATATGCACAATTTAGATGTCAGTCGGTATGGTACACAACAAAAAGTTGTTCAGCAGATTCTCTGTGGCCTGTATGGAGGGTTCTTAATGGTTTTGTGCTAAATATTTCGTTGTTTTCGGCATATAGATATATTATTCTTTTGATATCACAATTCAAATCAAATGCTGATAGAACAACGAAACGTTTAGCACAGAACCATATAGAACCCTCCATAAAGGCCACAGAGAATCTGCTGAACCACTTTTTGTTGCATACCATACTGACCGACATCTAAATTGTGCATATTTTTAAACTTTTCTCGGTGCCCAACTTAAATTATTTTCATTCCCACTATATTTCACTTCCAGCATATCACCTAAAATTCCCCATATTATGCCTACAAATTGGTTAAAAATCTACCTGATTGTCCACAAGATAGACATTCTACCAGACCCCCTCTAGGTATGTGTCACCGATTTTCCTGCCCAAAACATAACTTACGTCTCCCTCAGATGAACTAAGCCTCAGTCGATAACCCTGCTACTTGACAAATGCAAAGGGGTTGATACACACCTCTCCATCTAACTCTGGTGACTGGAAATCTGCTCTGTGACCATATCTGCTGGGTGAAAAGAGACACGATTTCAACATAGAAACTTACGAACAGCAACAGAGAATCCTCTGATTGCTCATAGAATTCAAGAACTGATTGGGCAGTGTGCTTATAGAGGTCAGATCTAAGTTTGTTTAACCCTTTACCCAATGTAATGGTCAAAACCAGCCAGTGCTATTCTAAAAAATCGCCAATTGATTTTCATTATATTTCATTTTTTATCTCAAAAACATAGGTTATGACCCCTCTTTGGAACGAGCACATCGAGCTCATTCCAATGAAGGGTCATAACCTATTTTTTGAGACAAAAAATGAAAAAAAGTTTTTCAAGAATTTTGTTTGCAAGTGTCGTCTGCTTTTCATGTTAGGTAAAGGGTTAAACCAAGTCCCTGTGTTGATATTTTAATATGAAGAATATTCTTTAAAAATCCTTTTACGAACCTCCAATCACAATCTTTTGATATATGGTATACACTATCCTCCGGGAAGTCAGATTCAAGTTTTTTCAAACCAAGTCCCTGGGTTGATATTTTGGCTCCAGAATGGAGCTCAAATTTTGACTTTGTCCAATACAAGGAATAATCTTTAAAACTCTTCTCCAGATCCACTAGTTAGAATCTTTTAGTATATGTTATACAGATTCCTTACATGGGTAAGAATCAAGTTTGTTCCAAACAAGTCCATTGGTTAATAATAATTGGACTCTCTGTGATGTTTGATATGCAGTGTTGTTATGGGGACCAGATTCAAAGTTGTTCAAATCAAGTCCCTCGATTAATATTTGGGCTGTATACTGGTGTCCAAATTTTAACTTGGTGTAATATGAGGAATATTCTTTAAAATTCTTCATCCCATGAACTCCCAATCAGAACCTTTTGATATATGGTATACAAGTTTATAAAAATCAAGTCTCTGGCTTAATATTTGAGCTCTTTAACTTAGTGCAATATGAGGAAGAATCTTTGAAACTCTTCTTCTTCGGATACAATGATCAAAATCCTGATTTGGTGGTGGCAGGGATGGGGTTCTTAGTCAATTCAATTTTGTTCAAGTTAAGTCCCTAGATTGATATTTGGACTCCCTATTTTCCATCACTGGAAATCTGGCCATTATTTGTGTGTTAGCATCTCAATACCTAAAAAGATCAGCTTACTGAACCACAGAGTTATGAATAGATATATGACTTCATTCCTCTGTAATGATTACTGGCCGTAGTTGCTGTTAAATCCTTCTTTAAACAATGTTGTCAGGTGGGCACTTCAGGCCCTGCAGGGCCTCTAGTTGAAATTTAGATGTCAATGAAGTAGGCTGGATCAAATATTCTGAAAGTGGGGTACACTATAGTATGGACTGAAACATGTAAACTTTTGAGGCAGCATCTGCTATTCATGGTACTTCTGGATGAGGAATATGCTACGCTTCACGTTTCTCTTGTTTAATGTCTAATCATGTAAACTTTTGGGGTGACACCTGCTAATCATGGTATTTATGAATGGGGAGTATGCTATGCTTCACATTTCTCTTGTTTAATGTCTAGTTTTCTTCTTTTCGATTTTGTTAACAGAATATAGGAAAATGATGGTTCAGTTCATAAGTAAAAGCAAGCTCTCCATCCACCAATCCAATTTAGTTCATAATTCAATGCTGTTAAGGGTTGTTTGTTTACTTATATTTCAAGGTGTTTGCATGCAGATGACCATTTAAACAACACAATGTCCCTTCATTCACAAAGATATACCGATATTCATTCAAGTTTAAGTTATAGATATTCCAATCAATAAGTATTTAATTCACCTTCAATACATCACGATATTAGCACAATTAGTGGAACTATGCAGTGTAATGATAAAATCGAATGGACTATTTCAGTTGGTTGGAAAAACGAACCATAGGTTCAATTTTTCAACAAACAGAAAAATTACCTAAACATAGGTGATGGACTATTTCAGGGATAGACTTGTTCCAAATCATAACAGCATTGAATTCCTTACAGAATTAGACTGGTGGCTTGAAAGCTTGGAGTAAAAGCTGATCAGATAATGACAGCTAACCATTCATTCACTAATTGATGACCTTCAGCAGTCTCTACATAGGTAGTTCAACAAATTTTGTAGCACTATACATAGATACCTAACTAGATCAAAATTTTGTCCACATTACTTTTCACCATAATCTCTCAGGACTTAAGTACACTTATTCCATCTTGCTCAAGCATAGTAATTCTGTGTAGAAGTCTTTGTTTCACCCTGGAAGTAGGCCTCCACATGACCAGTGACCTCATTATCAGAAGCAAACACTCTCTCTTGCAGGTGTGTAAAAAATCCTTTGATGATTTAGATTCATGTTTGTTCCACGAAAGTTTCACTCTCTGTGGCAAGAGCCTTTTTGGTGACAGTAATTGCAGTATGCACACATGTACAAGGTGACACTTTCTTTTTGCTGCCATCTTTCTGATCCCTCAACAGTAATCCCCTTATTCCTTGTAGACAACTTGATCCAGGTGAGCAGTTTAGGTGCACTTGAGCCTCTGGTTATAGTTAAAGTATTTGTATGAGGAGTAGATAAAACTCAATGATTTGTTAAGCCTTTACCTAATGAATCAGACGCATCTGCCCACATAATTTTCGAATTGAGCGTTTGAAATAAACAAATTTTTAAAAAATTTAAACAGAACCATATGTGACCCCTCATAGGTCAGAGCTCATTCATTTCATTGGGGAGGTGGGTTCACAGGATTTGGTTTTGTCAAAATTGTTTGCAAAAATGAAAAAAAAATTGAAAAAATTAAAATAACAAATTTTGATATTGTGTGCGTAAGGTAAAGGGTTAAAGCGAATTGTGACCCCAACTAAACAAATCAACGTGAAGCACCCATTCTCTTCACTTAATCCTGATCATTATCTCTTTATTCCCTATTGACAATGTGTTCCAGGTGAGCATTTTAGGCTTACTTGAGCCTCTAATTTCAAATTCAAGGAGTTTCCAGGAGGCATGAGAACCCTGTATTATGAAAATCAGCCACTTGGTGTTTTTTTTTTTTCTCCTTATTTTCTTCTTGTGGCTGACAATACATTTTTAACAAGCATACTTAAAGAACTAGTATACACTTGATACTTCAGGCTGTTTTTTGTGAGAAGTGCCCTACTACATGTGAGATTCCTTTTTTCAGTCAACTGCCTCAGCCCTTATGTGGTGTTTGTATTCATTGGCTGACAACCAAGATATCCAGCAAAAACTAAGAAATGAGATATTGTCTATTGCACCCTCAGAAGACATGCCTCTCACAGGAGACCATCTTGCATCTATGTCGTACCTCAGTTGCGTTATGAAAGAAACATTAAGGTACTTGCAATTTTTCTTTTCTTTGATCACTTAATAATAAATGTATTTTTGTTAGTGACCTCCACATAACCTCTCAATGGTAAACCCTTTACCCAACATAATGGCTGAATCAGTCACCACTTTTCACAAAAATTGCCATTCAGATTTTATTATTTTGTTTCATTTTTAGCTCAACTTGACAAAGTCAAGCTGAGCTATTGCCATCACTTCTCGTCCGTCGGCGTACGTACGTACGTTAGTATGTTAGTTCGTTAGTACGTACGTCCACAATTTCCTTTGGCACACCTCACAGGTCGCATTTATGATCAGATTATTTTGAAACTTCTTATGCTTGTTTGGGGTGACCTCTAGATGGGAGCTATCGATTTTCTTCAATTTCCGTCAAAAAATGTTGCCGCGGTCAACGTTCTTAGAACTTAGTTTAGTCAAACCACAATATTTCCCTTTGGCACACCCTACAGGGCTCATTTATGATTTGATTGCTTTGAAACCTGATATTGCTTATTTAGGTTGACCTCTAGATGGGAGCTATCGATTTTCTTCAATTTCTGGCAAAAAATGTTGCCACGGCCAACGTTCGTAGAACTTAGTTTAGTCAGACCTCAATATTTCCCTTTGGCACACCCTACAGGGTACATTTACGATCAGATTGCTTTGAAACCTGGTATGCTTGTTTGGGGAGACCTCTAGATGGGAGCTATCGATTTTCTTCAATTTCTGTCAAAAAATGTTGCCGCGGCCAACGTTCTTAGAACTTAGTTTAGTCAGAAGACTCAATATTTCCCTTTGGCACACCCTACAGGGTACATTTATGATCGGATTGCTTTGAAACCTGGCACGCTTGTTTGGGGTGACCTCTAGATGGGAGCTATCGATTTTCTTCAATTTCTGTCAAAAAATGTTGCCGCGGCCAACGTTCTTAGAACTTAGTTTAGACAAACCACAATATTTCCCTTTGACACACCCTACAGGGCACATTTATGATTTGATTGCTTTGAAACCTGGTGTGCTTATTTAGGGTGACCTCTAGATGGGAGCTATCGATTTTCTTCAATTTCCTGCAAAAAATGTTGCCACGGCCAACGTTCGTAGAACTTAGTTCAGTCAGACCTCAATATTTCCCTTTGGCACACCCTACAGGGCCCATTTATGATCAGATTGCTTTGAAACCTGGTATGCTTGTTTGGGGAGACCTCTAGATGGGAGCTATCGATTTTCTTCAATTTCTGTCAAAAAATGTTGCCGCGGCCAACGTTCTTAGAACTTAGTTTAGTCAGAAGACTCAATATTTCCCTTTGGCACAACCTACAGGGTACATTTATGATCGGATTGCTTTGAAACCTGGCATGCTTGTTTGGGGTGACATCTAGATGGGAGCTATTGATTTTCTTCAATTTCCGTCAAAAAATGTTGCTGTGGCAAACGTTTTTAGAACTCAGTTTAGTCAGACCACAATATTTCCCTTTGGCACACCCTACAGGGCACATTTATGATTTGATTGCTTTGAAACCTGGTATGCTTGTTTGGGGAGACCTCTAGATGGGAGCTATCGATTTTCTTCAATTTCTATCAAAAAATGTTGCCACGGCCAACGTTCTTAGAACTTGGTTTAGTCAGAAGACTCGATATTTCCCTTTGGCACACCCTACAGGGCACATTTATGATCGGATTGCTTTGAAACCTTTCATGCTTGTTTGGGGTGACCTCTAGATGGGAGCTATCGATTTTCTTCCATTTCCGTAAAAAAATGTTGCCACGGCCAACGTTCTTAGAATTTAGTCTAGTCAGACCACAATATTTCCCTTTGGCACACCCTACAGGGCTCATTTATGATTTGATTGCTTTGAAACCTGGTATGCTTGTTTGGGGAGACCTCTAGATGGGAGCTATCAATTTTCTTCAATTTCCATCAAAAAATGTTGCCACAGTCAACATTCTTAGAACTTAGTTTAGTCAGACCACAATATTTCCCTTTGTCTTACCCTACAGGGCTCATTTATTATTAGATTGCTTTGAAACCTGGTATGCTTATTTACGGTGACCTCTAGATGGGAGCTATCGATTTTCTTCCATTTCTGTCAAAAAATGTTGCCACGGCCAACGTTCTTAGAATTTAGTCTAGTCAGACCACAATATTTCCCTTTTGTACACCTACAGGGCACATTTATGATCGGATTGCTTTGAAACCTGGCATGCTTGTTTGGGGAGGCCTCTAGATGGGAGCTATCGATTTTTCTTCGGTTTCTGTCAAAAAATGTTGCCACTGCCAAAAAACTGACATTGGTCCCAATGATCTTCAATTTTGCCATTTCATTTATAACTTACCAAGTTCAAGTTTGTCAAGTTGAGCTACAGTGTCATTGACACTTTCATTGTCTCAAAATATAGCTTATGACTCCTCGTTGGAACGAGAAGCTTGTTTTCAGTGAGGGAGGTCATAAGATATGATATGATATAACATTGTGGGGTGGATCTGATTCAAGTTTGTTCAAATCGGCCCCCTGGGTTTATATTTGGGCAGAGTATAGGAGCCCGAATTTGAACTTAGTGCATTTCAGGCAAATTTCTTAAAAAATCTTCTTCTCAAGATCAAGCAGGCAGAATCTTTTGATATTGGGTATGCAGCATGCTTAGGGGGGTGAGATTCATGTTTGTTCAAGCCAAGTCCCTGGGTTCATATTTGGGCTCACTGTGGTAGCCCAAATTATAACTTAGTTCAAAATGAGGAATTTTCTTTAAAAATCTTCTTCAGATCCAGCAGTCGGAATGTTTTGATATTTGGTATGCAGCATCCTTAGGGGGATGAGATTCAAGTTTGTTCAAGCCATGTCCCTAGGTCCATATTTGGGCTCACTGTGGGAGCCTGAATAATAACTTAGTTCAAAATGAGGAATTGTCTTTAAAAATCTTCTTCTTCAGATCTAGCAGTTGTAATGTTTTGATATTTGGTATGCAACATCCTTAGGGGAGTGAGATTCAAGTTTGTTCAAGCCTTGTCCCTAGGTCTATATTTGGGCACACTGTGAGAGCTTGAATTGTAACTTAGTTCGAAATGAGGAATTTTCTTAAAAATCTTCTTCTTCAGATCCAGCAGTCGGAATGTTTTGATATGTGGTGTGTAGCATCCTTGGGGAGGGGGGGGATTCAAGTTTGTTAAAGCCAAGTCCCTGGGTCCATATTTGGGCTCCCTGTGGGAGCCCGCAGTATAACTTAGTCAATATGAGGAATTTTGTTTTTAAAAATCTTCTTCAGACTCAGCAGTCAGAATGTTTTGATATTTGGCATGTAGCAACCTTAGGGGGTGATATTCAAGTTTGTTCAAGACAAGTTCCTTGGTTCATATTTGGGCTCACTATGGGAGCCTGAATGACAACTTAGTTCAAAATGAGGAATTTTCTTTAAATATCTTCTTCAGATCCAGCAGATGAATGCTTTTGATATTTTTTATGCAGTATCCTTAGGGGGGTAAGATTCAAGTTTGTTCAAGCCATGTCCCTAGGTCCATATTTGGGCTCACTGTGGGAGCTCGAATTGTAACTTAGTTCAAAATGAGGAATTTTCTTTAAAAATCTTCTTATTCAGATCCAGCAGTCAGAATGTTTTGATGTTTGGTGTGCAGCATCCTCAGGGGGGTGAGATTCAAGTTTGGTGAAGCCAAGTCCATGGGTTCATATATAGGCTCCTTGTGGGAGCCCAAATTATAACTTAGTTCAATATGAGGAATATTCTTTAAAAATCTTTTTTTTTTAGATTCACTGGTCAGAATCTTTGGATATTTGGAAAAACTTTTCTTAGGAGTAGCAGATGCAACTTGTTGAAATCAATTCTCTAGGTTGATATTTAGGCTACCATGTCAGGTGTGTACCCTCAGGCCCCCTGGGGCCTCTTGGTTGTTTTAGGATCGGCGCTCAATTTAATGGTCTAGTGGTTAATTTTTGTGCATCCCAGGTTCTAAATTTTTGGACTAGGCCGACTTGGGTTAAGGATACTTCTTGGGTGGAATTCATGCAGAAATAATTTAACAAAACTCAGAATTAATTTTGGTAGTATAAATTTTTAATTTAGAAAGTGTCAATGTTAAAACCTTTATTTTAAAACTCATGTCATAAAATAATACTAAAAATCATTTAATTTATAAAATGGAATGTAATTTCTTATTGAGGTACGGTCATAGCTCCTACATGGACTGAAGCTCTTAACAAGGGTTTATCAAAATTGAGCCAAATCTCTTAAGCCAGCATTACAACCCTAACAGCGAAAAAGGAACTAGCAGCCTAAATAACATGGCTTAAAGCCATTACTCACCTTGTAAATTTTTATGTCTCAAGCTCTTAAAAGGGGTTACAGCACTTAGTTCGGCAGAACTGATAAGAATTTCTTGTTCCGGCAGGAACTATTAGAAGCTAGTTTCGACAGAAACTATAAGATGGGAAAAATCCGAATTGACAACTGAGGATGCCTGCTTATTTATATACACACTGGAGACAGCAAAGCACCAATGAGAGGGAGTCTCTCATTGGAATCCTGGCTGTCCCGAACGGTGAGTATTGCATCATCCTTTCTATTTAAAACACTTAATAATTAATAATTAAAAGCGGCTATCCAACAACAATTACTGGATGAAATATTTATATTTTATCTGCAGCACATAGTCAGTTAAAGTTAACTATGTGAAATGCTATCATACCTCCCTCAAATAATCGACTAGAGTGATTGGCAGTTTAAGCGATTTTATGTAAACAATTCTCTAGTTGTACTTAGTGCACACGGTATTATTACCGTAGATGACCTCGTGTGTTTGAAATATCTCATTGTAACAGTAGACACTGTGCTCTGTTAATTTCCTTGTCAGAATTTACTCTGCCAAGTACACTCTACATGTTAGAGCTGAATCCGAGCTCTGCAGAGCTCGTAGAGCCCACTTTGTCACAACTACATGAAAATATACACCAATGTAAAATGCACAGGGTTGGTTGGTTACATGTTACTTATGGGGTGCAGGATTCAAGGAACTAATGGAAATTCTTATACTGGATTGTCTGACAATTTTTTAAAGTGAATTCCAAAAATGAAAACATATGGCCACACAAACTAGATCTTCTGTTTTTCAGGCCATTATTTGTGAAATTGCATGCGGGGCGAGCGGTTTTTTATTTTTTATTTCAGTAATTACATTTTTGCCATCAAAAGTTCATGTTCTTGGTTCAAGTTTTAGGCCTCATAATCTACAGAATAGCATGGGTGGTGGTGTATTTCATCCCTTGAGTGCAAGAAGACTTTCTTGCACTCAAAGGACAAATTCATCAATTTTTTCTACTTGGATAAAATATCAGACATGAACCATTTAATTTTAATTTTTTTTAAGTTTAAATTGGTTATAAAAAGAGAGCATGCGGCAGCCAAAAGGACCATGTGGGAGGGCCTGAGAAACAGATTTTTTATTTTTTTAGGCCTATTCTATTTTCAATTAATAGTTTGTTTATAATATACCCTTAGGGGGCTGAAACCCCATTTATGTTATTGAAGTTGTATCAGGTTTTGTGCAGACAACAGTTCTATTATTAGTTGAGTTGTGACAAAGTCAAACTCTTCTTATAGTTTGATGAATGGCGGTTGGGCGGGCAGGGTTGGCTGGCATTCTGGAGGTCGTAAACAATTGCTTTCCGGATGATAACTAGTAATGGTTTGACCCACATTCATGAAACTTCATAGGTAGGTTGGCCTTGGTGAGAGGAAGAATCCTATTTATCTTGGACTCACTAGGTCAAAGGGCAAGGTCACAGTGACCTTGAGCATACTTAATCATAAATAATTGGTTTCTGGATGATAACTTGACTATGGTTGAACCCCAAATCATGAAACTTCACATGTAGGTTGGCATTCGTGAGAGGAAGAACCCTATTTATTTTGGACTCGCTAGGTCAAAGGTCAAGGTCACAGTGACCCTGAACATAGTAAATCAAAACAATTGGTTTCCAGATGATAACTTGATAATGGTCCGACCCACGTTCATGAAACTTCATATGTAGGTTGGCATCAGTGAGAGGAAGAAGCCTATTTATTTTGGACTCGCTACATAAAAGGTCAAGGTCACAGTGGCCTTCAACATAGTAAATCCATAAACAATTGGTTTCCAGACAATAACTTGATAATGGTTTGACTCACTTTCACGAAGCTTCATAGGTAGGCTGGCATCAGTGAGAGGAAGAACCCTATTTATTTTGTACTCGCTAGGTGAAAGGTCATGGTCACAGTGACCTTTCAACATAGTAAATCTAAAACAATTGGTTTCTGGATGATAACTTGATAATGGTTTGACCCACATTCATGAAACTTCATAGGTAGGTTGGCCTTGGTGCGTGGAAGACCACTATTTATTTTGGACTCACTAGGTCAAAGGTCAAGGTCACTGTGACCTTGAACATAATAAATCATGAACAATTGGTCTTCAAATGATAATTTGACAATGGTTCCACCCACGTTCATGAACCTTCATAGGTAGGTTGACATTGGTGCAAGAAAGAGCCCTATTTATTTTGGAATCACTAGGTCAAAGGTCAAGGTCACAGTGACCCTTCACATAGTAAATAACTGGTTTCCAGACGAAAGTTGATAATGATTAAACCCACTTTTGTGCTGTCACAACTTGACATTGGATCGGTGATCCTATCAGCATTTTTTTCAACTTAGGCTGATATACACGGTCTCAGATACTAGGAAAACTAGTGTGAATAATCCATGTGAATACAGTGGAGCACACTTAATTGGATATCTCTTAAAAGAATAACCCTGTTAATTGAATATAATTTCCAAATACAAAACAATGTGCCATACCTTCGGTACAAATTTGACCTGTTAGTTGAATATAGGTTATAGAGCAAACTCCTATTTATTCAATAAAAAAATATTGTAACATGTCGAGAAGTTACCCTTATTCTCCCCTGTAGATCCAATACAGGTATTTAATCTACTGTATCTTGTTTGACAGAGCTCATAGAACTCTGTCATACAAGATACAATAGAATAAATGCTAAGTTTATCTGAAGAATACTGGAAAGTGACAGATTTCCTGTTAATTGAATACTCCTGTTAATTAAATAATTTTTATTAGCAAAATGGCTATTCTATTAGTGTGAATGATCCCTGTGAATAGTAACTAACAGCCTATCTTGAGCAATTACAGTTTACTAGCGCCCTTGGACATGCCCACAAACTTGGGGGGACAAATGGATGGAACAGATCAAAATGTCCATTTGATAGGAAAATTATTCAGTGAGAAACTCATCTCAACCAATCAAATACAAGTAAATCTGATATCATTGAAGAAATAGACAGAATGCTAAATGATTAGTACAGCTACAAGCAAAACAAATGGGCTCTTCACCTTTGGGTTTAAACAATGAATTAAAATTTGTTTATTTAAGTGAATTTTAATACATGGGATGTGTAATAAACACAGGATGCGATGTGTGTTTGAATCGGTGGGTGTTTTACATAACGAGTTGGAATGGCATAGTCATATTTCATGAGAGCCATAGGATGTCTACTAAAATTAAATTATGCAGCATTGTACATAAAAATCGCTATCAAAAGTTTCTTATTTTCAATTTTGACCTCCAAAAGCATAGCTTACTTCCCCACTCCTTTCCCTCATTGGAATGAGACTGCTCCATTATTATAAGTGGTCATAAAGTATGCTCAGAAAGCAAAAAAAGAAAATTGTAATCTTTAGCTCAACTTTGACGTTAGTCAAATTTGAGCTTATGCCATGGCCAGTTGTCCGTCAAAAATTCAATATGGGTCGGGCTAGAGGTGTGAATGTTTAGTACCATGGGATACATCACATATAATACGGGTTTTTTTCTCGTGCGTAAATTGTGCAAATTAGACTAACTTTGATGTATTTAGTGTTACTTTCAGCACTGTAAGTGCAAATGCCAATACGGCTTGGGCTAGAGGCCGTATTTATGAACCGATCTTTACGAAACTTCTTGGGTACCTTTGGTATCACCATGGGATGAGAACGAGTGTTTTTGGGTCCGGTCTGAAATTCAAGATGACCGATGGCAGCCATTTTGTACAAAATTAGGTGCAATCAGATTTTTGCGCAGACCTTCCATATGAAAGCGCTGATTTGAATAATTTTTTGTGTGAATGTTTAGTACCATGGGATACATCACATATAATACAGGTTTTTTTCTCGTGCAGAAATTATGCAAATTAGATGAACTTTTTTCAGTGCTACTTACACACAGTAAGTACACATGTCAATGCGGCTCGGGCTAGAGTCTGTATTTATGAACCGATCTTCATGAAACGTCTTGGGTACCTTTATTATGACCTTGGGATGAGAACGAGTGTTTCTGGGTGTGGTCCAAAATTCAAGATGGCTGCCAGTGGCCATTTTGTACCGAAATTAGGTCTAATCAGTTTTTTGTACACAACTTCTATACGGCTCAAGCTAGAGGTCGTATTTATGAATCAATCTTTACGAAACTTGTTGGGTACCTTTGTTATCACCGTGGGATGAGAACGAGTGTTTTGGGGTGTGGTCTGAAATTCAAGATGGCCCCAGCAGCCATTTTGTACCAAAATTAGTGCAATCAGTTTTTAGCTCATCTTGACAAAGTCTAGCTGAGCTAATCTCATCGCTCTCCATCCGTCATCTGTCGTCCATCAACACCATGTTTTGGTCTTCTCCTCCAAAGCCACTGGGCCAATTCAAGTGAAAGCTTGTGTGAGTGATGGTCCCAAAGGGGCATTTCATTTTTGTTCAACTCAGCATGCCCAGCGCCATAGGGAGGGAGTGGGGGAAAATGCTCCAAAATATTTTAAAAATCTTCTTCTCAAGAACCAGTGTGTACAATGACTTGATATTTGCTATGGAGCTTCCATATGAGGTGTAGAATCAAATTTGTTCAAACAAAGTTCGTGAAGTAATATTTGGCTTTGTAATAAGAGGGGTGAGATTTTTGGCCCCGCCCAAAATTTCTATTTTCTGAACCGATGGTCCGGTATGAACCAAATTTGGTTTGTTGTAGTATTGGGTCATAAGTACTTGACCCATGCAAAAAAAAAAAATTTCTGCATCCCCATGGGAACCCTTGGGAGCTAAAAATAGAAATATTTTCAAACGCCCATATTTCCCAAACCCCACGGAACAGAGAGCTTTTATTTGGTATGAAGTATCCTTATGACCAGTAGAATTGAATGGTAAAAAAAATTGCCATCGGTTATGTTAGGGTGTTCTGTAATGGGCATCGAAAAAATGCTGAGTCAGCATATTTGCAAAAATTAAAAAAATCTTTTCTCCAGAACCAATCATCAGAATTTTTTGATATTTGGTATACAGCATTCATAGGGGGGTCAGATAAAAGTTTGTTGAAGTAAAGCTCATCGGTTCATATTTGGGCTCTCTACAGGAGCCTGAAGTTTTAACATAGGGTAATATGGGGAATATTCTTTAAAAATCTTCTTCTTCAGAACCACCAGTCAGGATCTTTTAATATTTGGTATACATCATTGTTATGCGGATCAGATTCTAGATTGTTCAAACCAAGTCCCTAGGTTAATATTTGGGCTTCCTATGGAAGCCCAAATTTTATCTTTGTTCAATATGGAGGGTAATTTAAAAAAATCTTCTTCTTCAGATCCATCAGTCAGAATGCTTTGATATTTGGTATGCAACATGTCTATGGGGGTCAGATTCAAGTTGTTCAAATCAGATCCCTAGGTATATATTTGGGCTCACTATGGTAGCCCAAATTTTTACTTAGTGCAATATGAGGAAATTTCTTTAAAAATCTTCTTCTTCAGATCCACCAGTCGGAAAGCTTTTATATTTGGTATACAACATCTTTAGGGGGGTCAGATTCCAGGTTGTTCAATTCGAGTGCCTAGTTTAATATTTGGGCTCCATATGGGAACATGAAATTTAACTTAGTACAATATGAGGGAATTTCTTCAAAAATCTTCTTCTTCAGATTCACTTGTCAGAATGCTTTCACATTTGGTATACAACATCTCTAGGGGGGTCAGATTCAAGTTTGTTCAAATCGGATGCATAGGTTAATATTTGGGCTCGCTATGGTAGCCCAAATTTGAACTTAGTGCAATTCGAAGAAATTTCTTTACAATTTCTCTTCTTCAAATCCAACAGTCAGAATGCTTTCATATTCAGTACACAACATCTCTGGGGAAGTCAGATTTAACTGTGTTCAAATCAAGAGCCTGGGTTAATATTTGGGCTCTCTATGGGAGCCAGAATTGGCCATTTTGCTGAAGAATTAAAAAATTTGTATTCAGTACCCTCTAGAGGTACTAAGATTAATCCACATAGGTTGTATCAAGGGGCTTCATAGGGGAGCTCTATATTTTACTTATGATCAACTGAAGAAAAGGCATGATGCCCAGATTATTTTTGTCACACCTGAGGGACTCAAGGATTGACAGTGTAGCCTATGGAGATGGCTTGCTTAATGTAGACTCATTCTTGGACTCTGTTTAAATTGTGTTCTGTACAAGATGAGCGCTTCAGGCCCCGTGGGGCCTCTTGTTTGTACAGAACTTCTGTATGAAAGTTCTGATTTGAATAAATTTTTGTATGAATGTTTAGTAACACGGAATACATCACATATAGTATAGGTTTTTTTTCTCGTGCAGAAATTATGCAAATTAGATGAACTTTGATTTATTCAGTGTTACTTGTACACAGTAAGTGCACATGTCAATACTGCTCGGGCTAGAGGCTGTATTTATTTATGAACCGATCTTCACGAAACTTCTTGGGTGCCTTTGTTATCACCTTGGGACAAGAACGAGTGTTTCTGGGTGCGGTCCAAAATTCAAGATGGCTGGCAGTGGCCATTTTGTACCAAAATTAGGTCCATTCAGTTTTTTGTCACAACTTCTATTCGGCTCGTATTTATGAACTGATCTTCACAAAACTTTGTGGGTACCTTTGTTATCACCTTGGGACAGGAACGAGTGTGTTTTGGGGTGCCTTTGTTATCACGGTGCTCTAAGAATAAATATTTTGGGGTTCAGTCAGACCCACTCTGGGACTCAAAGATTTCTTTTCTAGTTTAGCATCTGACTGTCACCCACCTTTACAATACTTTACCTATACATTTGTTACAGGCTATGGTCAGTATTTATGTACAGACCGTTACAATACTTTATATGTACCTTTGGTATCAGGTCATTACCTAGATGTTTGTCATTGCTGTGTCACATACTATACATGTACATGTCTTAACAAGTTGAGCTACAGTGTCATTGACACTTTCATTTCTTTTAGATTCAATGTATTTAATTTTTAAACAGCAAAAAAGGATTGAGAAAAAGTGCTGAACACTTACAAATACTCCCTCTCCTCCTCAGTTCATAAATGCACAAACTGTAACAATTAACACAATGGAAGATGTGACACATTATCTTGGAGAGGAGACTAGCATGATGTCACTTAATGTGGTTTGACAACCATAAAAAAGGTTGCCCTGAGCTCAAACTCGAACTTCCAAATGATTATGAGAATTTTGGGTTTGGAAAACAACTAGCACACAATATACATAACATAGTATACATGTTTTTATTGCAGGCATAAATTATGCAAATTAATAGCCAGCCATTTTAGTTTTTTGGAGAACAGTTTGTTTGCATTTGTGTTTGTTTGAAATCTTCCACAATGTGGATGGTCTGACCATCACCAAACTTGACACATGGGTCATGTGGACCTTGAAATTGCAACTGAGGGTTGGATTTTATGTCCCTGCAGATAAAACAAAGAAAATACATGGAAATTCCCTCCCAAAATGTGGCTTTGTTTGTTTTTTTCTATTTCTTTTCCCACTTAGATGGACAAATTGTTACCAGACTTCTGTCACACTTCAGTCACAGATATTTCATAATTGCCAATGGAGGCGGAGTGGATTAGTTTCCTTGCTGTAAAACGAAGATGATAGTTCCCATCTTCCACATGGATGGTTAGATCATCATTAAGCCTTCTGTAGCAGGTGTGTGCACAATTCCTACTGGGTGTTGGATTTCCTCTCCCTGCTGTAAAACAAAGACATATACTCCCTCATGTGTCATATGCGTAGTATTAAAAACTTTTCCTTTTTAAACATAATTGCTTCTGGGTGTTGGATTTCCTCTTCCTACTGTAAAACAAAGATGATAACATTGGGGATGAGTTCTGGTGACAATTGCTCAGTGGTTAGAGCATCTTCAAACTGAAAAAGTCCATGGTTCGATCCTAACATGCGTTACTAGTAACCACATCGTGTCCTTGAGCAAGGCACTTAATCCTGATTGTAAGTGCATGGTGGTGCTGTGTACTTAGGCATACTACTCGTCGATGGTGCACTTAATGCCTTCAACTACCGCTAACTCTACTGGAGTGGAGTTAGTATGTTGGGCAGTCTGACAGTTGGTCACCACTGCTCGGAGGGTCTCTCCCAATATACCGACTTCCTCCACTCATAAAACAGGTGAGATTTTTCAAGTTTGTTCAAATCGAGTGCCTCGGTTAATGTTTGCGCTCCCTGTAGGAGCCCAAATTTGAACTTAGTGCAACATGAGGGAATTTCCTTAAAAATATTTTTCTCCAGAACCATATATTAGAATCTTTTGATATTTGGTATCCAACATCTCTAGGAGGGTCAGATTCAAGTCTGTTCAAATCTGGTTCCTTGGTTAATATTTGGGCTCTGTGTGGTAGCGTGAATATTAACTTAATGCAATATGAGGAAGTTTGTTTAGAAATTGTCTTTTTTAGATTCACAAGTAAGGTAAGAATACTTTCATATGGTATACAACATCTCGGGGTGGGGGGGGGGGGGGGGGGAGCCCAAATGTTAACTTAATAATCTTGAAAATTCTTCTTCTTCAGATCCACCAGTCGAATCTTTTGATATTGGTATACAGCATCCTTTGGGAGGTCAGCTCTAAGTTTGTTCAAATCAAGTCCCTGGGTTACATTTGGGCTCCCTATTGAGACACAATCAAAATCGTTCGATACTTGGTTTTGAGCATCATTTGAGGGTTAAAATTAAATTTGTTCAAATAAAGTCCCTGGGTTGATATTTGTATTTCCTAGGAGGGGGTGGGGTGGGGGAGGGGGTGCAAATTTTAACATAGTACAAAATTGGTAATATTCTCAAGCTTTTTCTCCAGAACCACACACTACGTTTTTTATACTTTGGCCCATCAATAATACAATGGTTTCACACCTTTTATAACAACATATATAGCTATGTTGTGAACAATGGCCATTGCACAGAAAGTTTTGATCTGCAGAGAGGTGTTAGGCAGGGTGATCCTCTGTCCCCCTATCTCTTCATCCTCTGTGTAGAGATCATTAGTGCAGCTGTAAAAAACAACTGAAATATCAATGGAATAAAGATAAATGACTCAGAAGACTTAATAAGTCAATATGCAGATGACTCGCCGCTTTTCCAAAGTGACGACGGGTATTCATTAGGTACCGCCCTTGAAGCAATGAAATTATTTTCTACTCTTTCTGGACTAAAGATAAACTTTGAGAAAATGCAAGTGATTTGGATTGGATTGAAGATGGGTTGTGAGGAGGAAATACAAACTGGTGAACAAGTTCACTGGAATCACGGAAATTCATTTACAATTGTGGGAATAGAGTACAATCTGTTCAGGGAAAATTTTATACTAAATAATTACATAAACAAATTGAAAAAATCAAAAAGTTACTCAATGATTGGTCATTCAGAAATTTAACTCGGAAATCGGAAAGACTGCTGTAGTAAAAACACTTGTTCTACCAATGTTGATACACTGTCTTTCAGTTCTACCCAATCCCCCTGAAGATATGTATTGCAAAATACAAACTAAATTCTTCAGTTTTCTATGGTCAGGAAAGAATGATAAGATAAAAAGATCTACAATAATTAACACTATAGAAAATGAAGGAATTAAGTTCCCCCACTTGAAAGCTTACAGTTGCTCACTAAAGCTACCCTGGATTAAAAAACTGTTAGACCCAAATATCTAGTCAGAATCTTTTGATATTTGGTATACAACATCCTCCAAGTTTGTTCAAGTCAAGTCCCTAGATTGATATTTGGATCTCTTGGTTTCCCTTACTGAAAATCTGGGCATTATTTCTTTAGTAGCATCCCAATACTAGAAAAAAATCGTCTGGCATGGACAGCAAAGTTATAAATAAATAATTAAATAACTAGCCATAGATGGTAATTAAATCCTTCTTCAAACAACTTTGATCAGGTGAGTGCTTCAGGTCCCATGGAGCCTCTTGTTCAGGGGTAAAATTTGATTAATATACCTAAATAATACTTATTTCAGTGGCAAGAGAAATCCTGTGCTGTATATCTGCCAGCAGCATGCAAGGAGTTAAACCATAGGATGGTAAATGTAAGTTGTCTAAAAGTATGTTGTGAAAAAAATCCCTGTGGTGAAGAAGTTCTGCTTTACTAGTGAAATAGGACCTGCAACCAACGCCTGAGTTTGAACTCCTCTAAAGTGGGCAGTATAGATATAAATGATTGGCTGAACCTTCATCCTCATGTTGCAGTCATAAAAGTGACCTTAAACACTGATAAATAAATGTTGTGAAGAGAGCTAAAAGTCCAAATCTTTTAACTTTTTCAGGTATCACAATGTTATAGCAGGACATTTGCGGAAGAGTTTGAAAGATGATCACATTGGTGGCCATTTCATACCTAAAGGAACTCCATTGTATCTATCTACGTCTAATATTCACATGTAAGTTTACTCTTTAGGTTTTACAGATAATCACTACAATATAATCTTAAATTTTTACTTACTGAATTGGATTGTATCCGCCCTGAAATTGATAAATTGAGCAGTTGATAAAAAAATTGTTCTCCAAGCATAATTTACAAATTGGGTCGTTGAAAAAAAATTGTTTTTCGAAAAAGTTCAACAAAACCATATCGTGTTAATGCCCGTCCTCATGTTTGGAACAAGCTTGTTGAGCTCGTTCCAATGAAGATCACATGATATTCTGCAGTTGAAATGTTTGGGTAAAAAAATAATTCAAATAACAAATTTTGATATTGTTTGTATTGAATAAAAGGTTAAGACTTTACCTAACCTGACTACAATTCGAACCCTGCAAAAACATCTCTTTTTCGAAACCTAAAAATTTAAATTATTTCCTTCAAAACATAGCTTATGAACCCTCATTGGAACAAGCTCATTCAAATGAGGTAGTCATAAGTTATGATTTGGAGGCAAAAAATGAAAATTTGTAGTTATTAGTCCCCCACAGTTTCACCATGAAGGGGACTATTGGATTGCATTCCATCTGTCCGTCTGTCTGTCCATCCATTCATCTGTCCATCCTTCTGTCCTGTTACCACCTGTATCTCAGAGATGCTTTTGCACTTTTGTTTCAAATTTTCAGATTTGATGGGGCATTAGGAAAAATTGATGCACATCAATTTTTTTCCGACAAAAATTCAAGATGGCTGACTGGCAGCCATTTTTGTTGGAAATTTCTTGTAATTCGTTATAGATTCAGAACTTCTGAACGGCATTTCCGGATTTCAATAATTTTTGGTATGGAGGTCTAGCAGCATAAGATAAATTACATATCATACAGGTTTTTTTCTCGTGCATAAATTATACAAATTTGCCTTGCTTAACCTTTTTCTCGGGTAATATTTTTGTGCGTATTATGTTGTGTACTGTTACCACCTGTATCTCAGAGATGCTTTCATGCTTTTGTTTCAAATTTTCAGATTTGAAGGGAAGAGACATAAGATAAATAACATATTATACAGTTGTTTTTTTTTTCTTGTACACATAAATCATGCAAGTTAGCCTTACTTAACTTTTTTACAGGTATTTGGATGCTTCCAGTAAAACCACAGAAATACGGGTAATATTGGGACCAGTTTGTTGAGTTGTTCCTTTGATATCCATATTTGTTTGGGTTTTATTGAGGAAATTTCAATATATACTTCTCAAAGTTTGCTAAGCATCAAGTATATCCAACTACCTGTTTTACGTTTTAGTTGAAATATTGTAATGAAAAGTGTATATATATTTTATTTAATTATATCTTTAATGATTTAAGTTCAGAAATTAAGATTTTATTTGTGTTTGACATTATTGTTTAGCTTTTGAATACGATAACCATGGAAAATGGGTATTATTGTTCAAAGAGGAAATTTTTCAATTTGCCAAAAAGTTGACGGAGCGAACTGATATGGGTTCAATATCGAGTATGTGACCCATTACCGTTAATTACAGCTTGACAACGCCTTCTCATGCTCCCAATCAGGTTCCTGGTGAGCCTTTGTGGGATGTTACTCCATTCTTGGACCAGCATGGCACCAAGCTCCTGGACAGTTCTTGGCTGGACTAGATGGGCTGAAATTGCAAGCTGC
The DNA here is from genome assembly GCA_031216915.1 of Pictodentalium vernedei. Classification (NCBI taxonomy): domain Eukaryota; kingdom Metazoa; phylum Mollusca; class Scaphopoda; order Dentaliida; family Dentaliidae; genus Pictodentalium; species Pictodentalium vernedei. The sequence continues at coordinate 327,688,794 of CM062295.1, forward strand.
AACTCATTCCAGACATGTTCGATTGGATTGAGGTCAAGGGATCTTGCTGCCCAGTCCATTCGCTCAATCCCTCCCTCTGTCAGCACTCCCTGACAGCATGGGCTACATGAGGACGGGCATTATTGTCCATCAGAATGAATCTATCACCCTCAGCACCTGCATACAATCTGAAGTGGACATCCAGGATCTCATCAATATATCACTGTGTAGTCAATGTACCACGTTCAAGGACACAGAGCGCTGTACGTCCATCCCTGCTGATGCTGCCCCAGACCATGATTGACCCTCCAACATAGGGGTCATGCTCAGCAATGTTGGCTGCATGGACTCGCTCTCCTGGTCTTTTCCATACCCTAGAATGCCTATCTGTGTGGTCTAGGCAGTACCTTGACTCATCTGTAAAAAGGACAGATCGCCAATCTTCTCTGGTCCATCCAACGCAGTCCATGACCCATTCATATTGAACCTAGCGGTGGTTCTGGGACAGCAGAATGTAAATACATGATCTTCTTGATCGGAGACCACATTCATGCAACCTTTCCCGGATAGTCTGCATTGAAACATTTACCCCGGATGCATTCAGAAGGTCACTGCGAAGCTGGGTTGCTATGGCAAAGCAGTTCCTACTGTCCTGAATGATCAAAAACTGGTCTTCAGCTGCAGATGTTGAACTGTCTCTGCCACCACCATGCCGTCTTACTGGTGTGCCATACTGCTGAAATCTTGCCCAGGCCCTGGTAATCACCGTATGGTGCACACGAAGAGCTTCACCAACCTTCCGATGGGTAGCCCCTTGCTCCACCATCCCTACAGCCCGCCACATTTCTGCTTCAGACAGATTTCTTGTTACATTTCCATTTGCCATATTCAATCATTAAATCACGAAGGTTTGTTTTGAAATGAAGACTGAATACCCTACACATGTCATGTACATGTAGACAGTACTCAAAAACATCATGAAAATCAAGGGGTACATGCTTTCCATGACTGTCACGAAAAGTCTGTCTGTCAAGAGAGCTAATGTAAACACTGGGGACCATCTCAATACATTCTTCAATCATATCCACCAAAAATATCGCCAATATGTCACAAGCAAATTTTACAATGAAGTGTCAAATATTTGGTGCTTAGCAAACTTTAAGTAGTATATTTCACAGTAATCCACCTACCGGGGGACGATTAAGATGTCACTTGGCAGCCAAAGTGGGTAAAAGGTTAAAAAAGATTTGCCATGTTGAAATTAGTTTGTATTTTGAAACCAAATACAGTGGAGCCTACTTAAATGAACATCTTTTATTTGAATAACCCTTCTAATTGTATATAACTCACAAACACCAAACCATTTACCATATACCTTCAATACAAATTTAACCTGTTAATCGCATACAGCTGAAAGAGTAAACTGTTAATTGAATATAAAATCTTCTAATATGTTCTAACATTTATAGCTATTTTTGGCCTCTATAATTCAATATAGGCATCTAATCTATTATATCATCTTTGACAGAGCTCAATGAGCTCTGTCAAACAAGATATAATAGAATAAATGTTCAGTATGTAACAAGAAGAGAGGAAAATGACACAATTCCTGTTGAATATTTTTTCTCTGGCAAAATGGCTATTCAATTAATGGAATTCCACAGTATTTTGAAAAATAAACAACTTGTCATTTAGCACTTCTGGCTGGTGGCTTTTGCCAGACACTCTATCCTCCATCACCTATAAATATGTCCGACATGAAATAACCTTGGTAAAACATTATCTTATTAATAAAAGCACTAATTCCGAATGAATAAATTTAGCTCAGATGCCAGGATGGACCTTCATCTGCAATAATTATGTACAATTTGATACATAATTTCTGAACTGAGATCACTAAAATCAATCTGAGTGAGATCTCAGATCTATTTTAGTGAATGAGGTCCAGAAATTTCATATCAAATTGTGATGAATTTGAGATTCTTTTTATCACATAATGTGTAATTCAACCCTTTACCCCATGTAACAGCCGAAAAGGGGATGCGGTGGCATTGCAGTATCCAGTTCTCTTCCGATCACCAAAGTTAAGCAACGTCGAGCGTGGTTAGTAGTTGGATGGATGACCATTTCAGCAACTGATTTGTACACCCGCTCTATCCTTCTGCAAGGCACTTAACCCCGATGGCCTATATGGGGAACGATGATGCTGTGTACTAAAGCATACTGCACGTCGATGGTGTGCATGTCTTCAACCAATCTAACCCTGCCAGTGCCGCGGTGAAGAGTTCAGAGTTACAGTGTTGGAGAGCTGACAGCTGCTCATCATTGCTCTGTGGTTCTCTCCTGGTACTCCTGCTTCCTCCACCTGTAAAACTGTCACCGACATGATATGACCCTGGCTGTTAATGTGTCGTTAAACCCTAATAAATAAATAACAGCCAAAAAGACCAGTACTACGTAAAAAATCGCTAGTCAAATTTATTATTTTTCAACATTTAGTCTCAAAAACATAGCTTATGATCCCTCATTGGAATGAGCTAAAGCTATGTTATCAAGGCTAACAATCAAAAGTTAGTTATTTATGAAATATTTGTGAAAATGTCATCTGCTAATCATGTTGGGTAAATAGTTGATGAAATCAGTGATTTAAAAAATGGAATATTAATTCAATTCTACTTTCGAAACCACCTTATGATGACTCACGATATCATGAAATCATGTTGACTTCTGACATCACATGTTTATCAGACATGTAACAAATGATATTTATACCGCTCATAGGGGAGTATATAGGAATCCCCCCTGTCGTGCATGTCGCATTACATAGGGTCAAGTCATGTCACACTACTGGACCAAATGTAACCGAAGTTGGGACATATGTTCCTTATAGCCCAACAATTGAATTTTACTACAATTGAATCTGCCCTATCCCTTAGTACTCAAACGATTAGTCGACTAGTCGATGTCGACTCTGGGCAAACCAGTAGTTGACTCTCAATTGTGCAGTTGACTAGTTGGAGGAGTTCAAGCTTTTAGGTAAATTGTATCCCTTCTGTGCCACTGTCAGACAGTTTGAACAGCAATATTGGGCAATCAATGTATACATCAATTGCCATCTAATAGTAGTGACAGTAGTTTGTTTTAACTGGTACTAGAAGAGTGCTGAATTATTTTGGGCTATCAGGATATGTTATTAATTTGCCTTGTTGCAATTTATGGGAGAGTGCCTATAGGCACTCTCCCATAAATCGCAACAAAGCAAATTAAATAAGACTATGTAATTTCATTCTTAGCATAATTTGAATCACATTAACAGAATAATGTTCCAATAAGTTGCTGTATATGAATGCCCAAGTGAAGCCAAATTTGGACCTCCAGCACTCTACCGGAACACCAACACTGTTATAAGGAGACAGGTTATCACCAATGACTAGTCAAAGTCGACTTGACTTTTGGGTATTGACTAGTTGACTTTGGAATTCACTAGTCGTTTGAGCACTACTATCCCTTTAGGTGCCCCAATAAGCGTGATAACTAAAAAAAAGTCTTCTCCAGAATCTCTTTTCAGAAAGTAAATATTGATTTTGACAAGCAGCATATTTCACTAATATACATTCAAGTTTGTTCAAGCCATGTTTCTGCATCCATATTTGGGCTCATCTGGGAATGCAAAAGTTGCATTTGGGCTCCAAAATGCAAAAGTTGCAATTTTCTTTTTAGAACCATTGTACAAAAAGTGTTAATTTTCAGCAACATGCCTCTTTCTCTAACATACATTCAAGTTTGTTCAAGTCATGTTTCTGCACTCATATTATGGCCAATTTGAGAGGACAAAAGTTACCTTTGGGCTCAACAAAATTCAAAAGTAATTTTTGGCAATTATTGTTTTTTATTTGATATATAAAGATATAACAGAATATGAAGATGTGCATGTCCTGTGTTTTGTATCATATTCGAGGTGGTGTCCAGAATGGGATCTCAATGAGCCGGCTTTGCCGGCGAGTTGTGATCCCATTCTGGACACCACCGAGAATCTGATGCAAATCACAGGACATCTTTGGTATTTTGACATCAGACTACAGACAGTTAAGTGCTACATGTATAAGCTAATATTGTGGCCCCATTGGGAAATGCTGAAAACCAATATAAATATTGATAATCTCCACAGTGTATACAGTGGCTTGTTGTTGCTCAGCAGGATAAAAAAAACTTATATAATTGTTTTGTTTATTGGAAAGTACCAACAGATACTTTCCAACAATTTGTAGCAAAAGATTTACGACGAGGATATGGGAGAGTTAACAATGAAAGCTAGGTTATTATTTTTGGCCCGGTAAATATTCATTAATTTTCGCTTCTGTTGCTTAATCAATCATGAGTCATTTAACATGCTGTATCCCCAGTCATCTTTTCAGGGAACTTTTTACACACCCAACGGGGGTATATATGATTGCCTTGTCCATCCACCATCCGTCCGTCTCAAAATTCAATCATGAATAACTTTTAGAGTACTTGGTTGAGTGACTTGATATTTGGTATGCAAGTGTATCCTATTGCTGTATACCCATAGTGAAATACAGGTGTCATTCGAGATTTTATTGCCATTTGTCCGCCTTGAAATTAATTTATGAATAACTTGCAGAGCACTCAATGGAATAACTTCATATTGTCTGGCCATCCATTCATCTGTCCCGAAATTCAATCATGAATAACTTGTACAGTACTTGGTTGAGTGATTTGATATTTGGTATGCAATTGTATCCTATTGCTGTATACCCATAGTGAAAAGAAGGTGTCGTTCGAGATTTTATTGCCAGAGTTATTGCCCTTTATGGACTTAGAATTTGTATATACCCAAAAACTGTATCACCTATAGTCAGGCTTGCATTGTTAAATAAGCGGGGGTATCTTTTTGTGTCACCGTAGGACACCAATTTTCCTTTCCTTTTCTGAGAATCAAAATGAAGCACTTATACAATGTGCTAACATTTTTTAAAAATCGACTTGATAGCAATCTTTATTTTGGGTTGGTCATCACATTGCAGGGGTATTTAGCTAGCCGTGCTTACGATGAGGTCTAGTTATAATGCCAGTGTTAGCTGTATGTGCACATTTTCAAGCCACCACATCTTGACAAGAGTGATTCAAGCAATGATGGCATATTGGCAGGTGGGGAGAGGGTTGTCTTACCCCTATCCCACACATACACCCAATTTTGGGGCTCAAATCCTTAGAAGGAACCAGGGGCAGTGGAAGCTCGATACAAAGGGAGGGGCACCGATTTACACTGCTACCATGGTTCTATCCAGTGTGAGAAAGTTACAATCATATAAATGTACCATGACTCACTATAGTCTCTCGTTTAGATGAAAATGCCACTGTGTGGTCACTGTTTTGTTTGTTACTTCCACTTTAACCATATTCAAACCTGAAGGCCAGTGGGATTCTTTGGCTAAATAGTGTTTGGATTTGCAAATAATGTTACAGGAATGCCTGTATATTGACACATACATGCACCCATTCTAACTCATTGTGTAACTGCAAAAAATATCTGTGGAAAAAAGTAGAGGTGCACCTGCCTCTGTGCCCCCTGACTCCACCGACTGGAAGGAACTACTTCTAATGTGGAGAGGTTGCAAATGGACTCCCCATAGTTGGAAATTCAATGGACAAGTGGTAGCCAGGAAAGGGGAACTGAAGTTGGAAGTCTGGAGGTTATGACCTCCTATTAACAAAAATTTCCTGTTCAACCCCCACAACTAACCTGGGAACTGAGGAATCCAATAAGCCTAAAAAATAACAAGTGATTATAATGAGACCAAATACAAGCCTAAGTTTTCCTAAATCCTAACACTAACATCAGTCAATCACAATGGCATCAACAGGTCAAAAACTAAGAACTGTTAATCAAAGTATATGATGCTCATTATTATGTAAATGTTTGTGTAACAGGATGGGGGCCAATGAGTCCCTCAAGGACACCCTGAGTGTACAATTTCCTGTTAATTACAACCAGAATCAAAGTATTTGGAGCTTTCCAATGGACAGGAAGAAATAAAAAAACAGAAATGAATTTTAACGAGGTTTAATGAAATGAAAAACTACAAAAATGAACACAGATAAAAAAAATGTGGAATTTCACAGCATGATTATAAAACCATGGACCCCCTAATTTCTGTTAGCATTGCCAAAAGTGCAACATACACTAAAACTGCCTGAATTGCTTGGGGCAGTTTGTACTGGGCCTGTTTTAACGGGGGTGAGAAAATACCCATTCTCCAGGAGCTTAACATAGCTTCAAAAAAAAAAAGTAAATAATTAAATAAAAAGAAGAAATTTAAAAATTAATTTGTGCCCTGTAGTGAGCGCCTCCATAGGGGAGAATCCCGCCAGTAATGTTTTTCTCACCAGTGGATGCACTGCATGCAAAGGAACGATTCCCATAGGAAACTCACGGAGAAAGAGTATTCTCTCAATTAGGGTAAAGTCGGGTACCTTCGGATAGATCGAAACAACACAGTAATCAGAATCAATAGACAATGCATGATCAACGAAACCAACATCTGTTATTAAAATATATAATTGCCACCCATTGGTCAAAATTGTCTGTAAACACTGTTAAAAACAACAGTAGATATGATTGGTCAAATCCACAGTATGACGTCAATGTGGAATTTCGTCGGCAGTTGTTTTGAATTTTGACAACAATTTTAGCTGACCCAAATATCGAGTGCGACGTTATTTTGGGCTTACTTCAAACAAAATTTTATCATTATCATATCGGTTGGCTTTATCTGTCATTTTCGTGTTTTTTTTATTTGACTAAAATAATATTTAGTTAAATTTTGAAGAAATCTAGTGCTGGGAGTGTGAATCTGGGTTACAATTTGTTTCCAACTGTACATAATTATCTGTTGAACGGTCATCATACAAACACTGTATCAGTGTTTTTACCTCATCTGGGTGTACCATGTGATAGATGGATGGAAATAGTTGAAATGAGTCTTCTCCCCCCCCCCCCCCCCCTCCCCCCCCCCCCACCTCGATCCAATACTGCTTACAGTAAGGTTTATATTGATACACACTGGGGGAGGGGGGGGGAAATTAAACAGATTTATATGGAATCAACACACACCATATACACCATATTAGGACACCAACAGACTGTATAACAAATATATCTTACCGACTACTTTATCAAAACAGAATTAACAACTGTGCTTAATAATAAATTAGAATTCTCCCAATTTATATGCTATCCCATAAAATATCAAAACATTTGATGAAATATGAATAAGAGTCGTAACCCACTAGTGAGATATAATATATAATGATTTGTCTTCTCTATAGAACGGTCATGGTTTTGGGGGTTTTTTTGCATAAAATCACACTAAATCCTTCAAAACGCACTTTTAAAGGAAAAAAATCCACCTAAATCCCCCCACCCTGCTGGGGTGGGTGGGGTGAGGGGGAGTGCATAGGCCCCAATCGAGAATAGGCCTCATTGACCATATGCCGATTCTCAAGATTATGTTTACGGCTAAAAACGAGAAAACCTTTGATACCTTAGAAAAAAAATTCCCGGATCTCCACCAACAAGATGGGCCACCCTCACCCTCCCCGTCCCCCTTGCACGACTCATATGATCCCAACAAACACACCACGTAACTATAATGGCTTACAGCATTGTTCTTACGCTACATGTGTGTGCAAGGATGTGTTACGGATCAAAGGGCGCTGTTTTAAAAGCTGACACTGGGACCTGATATTTTCTTGATAGGGCGCAGTTAAAAGACCCCCCCCCCACCCCCACTCGAGCACCCATGGGTATGTATTAATACTATTGCAGTTAAAGGGACACATGGTTAACATTTATGCCTAGTTTACCCGATTGTCAGCGCTTTATTGGCCCAGATTGGAACGTCTGAATGTACCCCACCCCCTGTCCGCATGTACCCGTCTTCGTCAGAAGGTGCCAGGCTTTCATCCGCTTCACTTCTGATGGCGGTGTGATCCTTTTCTCTGACCAAAACATCAAACTATTGATAAGAGCGTGCTCTGGAAACATTGTTCGAGTATGTCATACGCACACTTGACAACGAGGCACCAGTCGGCCGTTATTTCCAGTCCAGTACTAATCTGCCCGAACATACCCGACTTTACCCCAACAGGAGTGACACCCAGTACCAACCTTTTATGGTCATCTTTCACTACAGCACAGCAAGATCAATGCTTAACGCTATCGTGAAGTGGGGTGCTTCTTAGAAGTAAAGGCAATCTTATATACCCACGAAGGGACAAGATTACTGAAATCTAATTGTTCCCTCGTTTTGAGAATGACCAACTGGAGGGCCAGGTTTGGAATAACAAAAGTAGCCAATGAAACACATTGGCTTACACCGGAATTTAGAATAGCACTAACAGGAAGTGGGGAAAACCAAAATAAACAACATGGTAGGAACTTTCAGAAGTTAAATAACACAGTGAAAATAGCCAACTGTTACATCTGCAAAAAGTACCTTATACATCCCCAAACTGCATATTTTAGTACTTTTACTTGCCAATACATTTGGATTTTATACAGCCAGTGATCACTGAAAACAAGATATGTAAATTGTGAAACATATATAAATTCAAGAATAAAGATGTCATTCACTGCTGTCAGGACAACAAAAGTGCAAGAAACACATATACAAGTTTACTCCAGATAATTCATTTGGAGTGATAAAATATTTGATTGCTTATGGAACCATCAAATCGCGATTGTTCAAGTGTTTAGTAGAATGTTTGCAATGAATCAGTGCCACCTGACCTAGAGGAGCACAAGTGAAAAATATCAGCTAAAAAACTAGAGGTCTGGGGAGTGGGGGCTTGCCCCCATCCTCTAATATTTTAGCTGGCCTCCCAAGCAAGTTTCACTCAACATAATGGCTCAAAATGGTCGCCAATATAAGGGCTATAGCACTACAATTATGCTTCAGTTTCACTCTTAGAGCACTATAGTTTGCAAAATTTTCATGGAGGTGTGGACTAGTTCTAACTAGGACCCTCCGTTGTCGCCCCTTCCTCCCACTTCCCTGAATGGACTAGTCCTAACTAGAACATTGCCCCCTTTGGGGATGTGGGAGTAAGGACTAACAACTGCAGGGTCCTAGTTAGGACTAGGGGAAGCCCCTGAAACCTAACACAACTTCCTTTCAGATATCGTCCTTGCCACCCTCCCCCCCCCCCCCCAAAAAAAAAGAAGAAAACTGGCTAGGGTCCCCTATTATAGAATCCTGGCTATGCACCTGGGGCCAAGCCTGATTTTTGTCACTTCAAGAAGGTGTCATGATCATGTGGACAAAACTGTCATCAAATTTCAACCTGATACAATGAAAATTTATTTTAAAGTTTTTCAGCAGTCGGTCGGTTTAACTGGTAGCATTGAATATGTTATCTCAATGTGAATACGACAAAAATGATGTTTAATAAATTCAGGAATTCCTTCAAGTGTATGTAAGATATGAAACCTGAATCTTTTGGAGTTTCTGTGGGGAACAGGTCAATTAGCACCTGAGTCAACTCGCCCCCAGATCAACTCGCCCCCCAAAAGACTGGTCAATGATAGGATAGGCAACCCAAAGAGAGAGAGATAATGACAAGACGAATGTTGGAAACGAAGCATTGGGGATTAAAGATAACAGGAGACTGGTAGAAGTAAAGGAATTTTCCTTTATTTTATCTATGAAACTAAACATTATTATTTCTAGATTTTTTTTTTAAATTTCAACAACAGAAGCATCCATGTTTTACAGTTATTTACAATAGAAAAACAAAACTATTAATTTTTAACATTTACCAGTTTTTATACAGTATACAAGACTGAGACATCAAAATTCATTGTGCATATATTTAACATTTTCTCAAAAAGCAGGTTGTTGTTATTTCCTTCTGCCAATACATTTCCCAAACCTGTTGTAATTTTTTGGACTACTTTGTATATCTCGATCTTCCCTCATTCACCTTCCTCTTCACAACTTGTGTCCAATAGAAGATGCATCCTTTTATTTCAGCATTCAGCAAAAACTTCTCTTATTTGTCTGCCATGCGCCTGCAGTAATAATAATTATGTATTATGGAAGGGTACAGTACAGTCGTTGTGGACTGATCATAATCCACACGTGGGTATTGTATCGATGTCCAAGCTTGCGTTTACAAGTACCAGGTAATAAAAATCAACAAAATTATAATTAACGAATAAATGGTTGTACCCGGGTGCTTCATTAATTAAATTTTTGATGATTATTCCTATAATTAGTATTTGGAATTTAATATTATTGCGGCCTTGGAAATAATGCCCACCAACGGAAAGTGACCAGTCTGTGGCAGCTGCATTGTATGCAAGGTAATTTAAGATGTGAAAACATGAAATAATGTAAAAACGTTAAAATGATATTAAATAGAAAAATACAAAACAGGTATTCTTTTAGTGAAAATGTAACATATTTAAATTTTTCAGACATTGACCTCCTGTGATGTCATGGGTCAGTTCGGCCTCAGCCATTGAGAATTTCTGAGGATGGCAACACATTTTCATATATGATTTTTATTGAAGATTTTATTCCAAAAATTTCATTAGGACAAGCTGAAAAATTGGGCAAAAAAAGATTAAGAAAAAATGTAAAACTCATATTGGATTGAAAGTGAAAGAAGTAAAGGCAATCTTGATAATTTTAAATAACCCCAAAATGGTGTGTGTGAAGTCGCTAAGCTGTGTCACATATAACTACAGAGGTGTCTGTATTGTCTCAGTAATAAAGTTAGATTTTTCATAGAAAACTGTTTAAAATGCCCAAACACTTGAAGTCATATCTGACAGTATTTCTATTATATATCTCTGATATTTTGAGTTTCAATTTTCAAAAGTTTTTGAGCATTGTGTTTGGAAAAATACATACTAAACTGTCACTTGAACTAAAATGATGAAATTGTCATATGGTATCAACTTCATCCAATGAAATTTATTTTTGAGCCTGTTTTCTGTGTTTTTGACATTTTTATGGCTGTAACTTCAGAAGTTATGAGGGTAGCTAGATGAAACAGCCAAATTGGCACCTTGTGGTTATCGTTTCATCCATATGTGAAAATAAGTGCCTCTATGTTCGAAAGTTATGGCTGTAGGCTGCTCACAAACTTGTAGACATCGAATAAACGAAATTGATGTAAAAATGTTGAAAATGGCTGTACTTCAAAAAACAAAAGAAAATATAGGTCCTCTTATTGTTTGAGGCCTACAGCATACTAGAATTTCACTAAAATCGAACAAGCTTTAATATTTTAGACAAAATCCAGTCTGTCCTTCAATTAATTGTACATGTGAAAATGTATGGGGAGCAACTCTATCTTGCAATCGTGTCGTGCTGAAGTGAATACGATAGGCATTTTTTTTCAGACCATGAAGCATACTTCTGCATTATGGTCCCAATATAAGCTAAGTTAACTAACTGTAGAAACAAAATTATAATTTACATATTAAAATTAATATTAATTTCAGGAATCCCGAGAATTGGGAAGAACCGAATAGATTTAACCCAGAGAGATTTGAAGATGAGAGTAAAATCAAACCATCAACATTTGTTCCATTTTCTTCTGGACCAAGGATGTGCATAGGATACAAGTTTGCATACTTAGAGATGCAGGTTTTCCTCGCATACCTACTGAGAAAATTTAAATTCTACCTCACACCAGGAATGGAGAATATGAAGAAAGAGTATTTCCTCACAGCCAGATCAGCACAGCCAATAATTCTGAAAATGACCAGAGTGAAATGATATTAATACTGTTCCATGTCATAAGGCATGAAGAGCAGTTGACACTTACAATAATAGATATTTGACGGAAATCTTTGAATCAGTGAAATATTTTGCTGAGCGAGCTTAAAAATAACGCTGAGGTTGTCAAAGCGCTTATGAGACACAGCATTTCCAGGATTCAAAGATTACCTGTCTAAGATTGTATATTTTAGCTCAACTTTGGCAAAGCCAAATTTGAGGTATTGTTATGGCCTGTCGTCCGTACACACAGCTCGTGCTAGAGGGCGTATTTATGAACCAATCTTTACAAAACTTCTTGGGTACCTTTGTTATCACCGTGATGAGAACGAGTGTTTTGGGGTCCAGTCCGAAATTTAAGACGGCCGCTGGCTGCCATTTTGTACCAAAATTAGGTGCAATTAGATTTTTGCACAGAACTTCCATATGAAAGCTTTGATTTGAATAATTTTTTTGTATAAATGTTTAGTACCATGGGATACATCACAAATAATACGGGGTTTTTTCTTGTGCATAAATTATGCAAATTAGACTAACTTTGAGGAGTGTTTTTGGGTGCAGTCCGAAATTCAAGATGACTGCCAGCGGCCATTTTGTACCAAAATTAGTGCAATCAGTTTTTTTGTACAAAACTTCTGTATGAAAGTTCTGATTTGAATAAATTTCTGTATGAATGTTTAGTAACATGGAATACATCACATATAATACAGGGTTTTTTTCTCATGCAGAAATTATATAAATTAGATGAACTTTGATTTATTCATTGCTACTTATACACAGTAAGTGCTCATGTCAATACGGCTCAGGCTGGAGTCTGTATTTATGAACCGATCTTCACGAAACTTCTTGGATACCTTTGTTATCACTCTGGGATGAGAGCGAGTGTTTCTAGGTGCAGTCCAGAATTCATGATGGCTGCCAGTGGCCATTTTGTACCGAAATTAGGTCCAATCAGTTTTTTGCTCACCGAAGGGAGCTAAACTTATCACTTGCCATCCGTCATAGTCTCCATCTGGCGTCATGAACATTTTTCAAATGACTTCTCCTCTGAAACCGCTAGGTCGATTTGCTCGAAACTTGGTGTGGATGTTCATTACCCTATGTCAATTCAAGTTTGTTCAAATGAAATGGACATGCCTACTTGGGGCTCCATAGGGGGCATAATTCCGATAGCACCCTATGTATATTAGAGAAATTACAAAAAAATCGTCTTCTCCCGCACAAGTGGGCAGAATCATTTGATATTTGGTATACAGCATTATGGGGTGGATCTGATTCAAGGTTGTTCAAATCGGCCCTCTGGATTCATATTTGGGCTCACTATAGAAGCCCAAATTCGAACTTAGTGCATTTCAGCCAAATTTCTTAAAAAATCTTCTTCTCCAGATCCAGCAGGCAGAATCTTTTGATATTTGGTATGCAACATTGTGGGGTGGATCTGATTCAAGTTTGTTCAAATCGTCCCCCTGGATTCACATTTGGGCTCAGTATAGAAGCCCAAATTCGAACTTAGTGCATTCCAGGCAAATTTCTTAAAAAATCTTCTTCTCAAGATCCAGCAGGCAGAATCTTTTGATATTTGGTATGCAACATTGTGGGGTAGATCTGATTCAAGTTTGTTCAAATCGGCCCCCTGGGTTCATATTTGGGCTCAGTATAGGAGCCCAAATTTGAACTTAGTGCATTTCAGGCAAATTTCTTAACAAATCTTCTTCTCAAGATCCAGCAGGCAGAATCTTTTGATATTGGATATGCAGCATGCTTAGTGGGGTGGGATTCAAGTTTGTTCGAGCCAAGTCCCTGAGTTCAAATTTGGGCTGTGGTAGCCCGATTTATAACTTAGTTCAAAATGAGGAATTTTCTTTAAAAATCTTCTTCTTCAGATCCAGCAGTCGGAATGTTTTGATATTTGGTATGCAGCATGAGTGCCTGAATGATAACTTAGTTCAAAATGAGGAATTTTCTTTAAAAATCTTCTTCTTCAGATCCAGCAGTCGGAATGTTTTGATATTTGGTATGCAGCATCCTTGGGGGAGGGGGGGGGGGGGGGAGGGAGAGGGGGGGGAGATTCAAAGCTTGAATTGTAACTTAGTTCGAAATGAGGAATTTTCTTAAAAAATCTTCTTCTTTAGATCCAGCAGTCGGAATGTTTTGATATGTGGTGTGTAGCATCCTTAGGGGGTGAGATTCAAGTTTGTTAAAGCCAAGTCCCTGGGTCCATATTTGGGCTCCCTGTGGAAGCCCGATTTTATAACTTAGTCAATAGACTCAGCAGTTGGAAAGTTTGTTCAAGCCAAGTCCCTGGGTTAATATTTGGGCTCACTGTGGGAGCCCGAATGATAATTTAGTTCAAAATGAGGCATTTTCTTTAAAAATCGTCTTCTTCAGATCCAGCAGATGAATGCTTTGATATTTGGTATGCAGCATCCTTAGGGGGGTAAGATTCAAGTTTGTTCAAGGCATGTCCCTAGTTCCATAAAATTTGTCTCTCATGACTTCATTCCTTTGTAGTGTTGATGAACCATGTCTAACTGAATGTGACCCCAAATGCTTCTTTGAACCACTTTGGCTGGTGAGCGATTAAGGCTCCTTGGGGCCTCTTGTTTGTACACAACTTCTATACAGCTCAGACTAGTGGCCGTATTTATGAACCGATCTTTACAAAACTTCTTGGGTACCTTTGTTATCACCGTGAGACAAGAACGAGTGTTTTTGGTTGTGGTCCAAAATTCAAGCAGCCAAGTTGTACCAAAATTAGTGCAATCAGTTTTTTGTACAGAACTTCTGTATTAGGGATCTGCAAATCACAAATTTCTTTTTGAATCGAATCTCGAATCGAATCGTGTCTCTGATATCGACATCGAATTGAATCCCGAATCGAATCTTAAAAGATAAGTTATTTCATATTGCATCAAACGGAAGTTACGGAACACTGTGATGACCCTTACGTGATGGGAGTGAACACCTTAAACACCAATAACTAAATATTCTCTGTAGCACCGTCGCTGAAACAGCTAGGCCTATTGTCCATAGTTTTAGTTTTTGAAGGCCTAACTTGTTACTATTCACGTTCTTAAGAACGTGAATAGTAACAAGTTAGGCCTTCAAAAACCAAAACTATGGATAATGTTCTGGACCAAATTCACACCTTACCTAACAATTAAACATTGTCAATTACTCAAATAAATAGGAATTGAGCCTACATGAATGAATTTTCTAATGACAGTTTTATCCTATTTTTGTTGGAAATGTAACAAATTGAAGTTAGTACGAGAGATTCAAAAAAATCAAATCCTGAGACTGATTCGGGATCGGTCTCGAAACATACGCATGGTATCGATATTGAATCGAATCTTGAATATTCGCAGGACCCTATTCTGTATGAAAGTTTTGAATTGAATAAATTTTTGTAGGAATGTTTTGTAACATGGAATACGTCACATATAATACAGGTTTTTATCTCATGCAGAAATTATGCAAATTAGATGAACTTTGATTTGTTCAGTGCTACTTCTACACAGTTAGTGCAGATGTTAATATGGCTCGGAGTAGAGTCTGTATTTATGAACTGATCTTCACGAAACTTCTTGGGGTACCTTTGTTATCACCTTGTGACAGGAATGAGTGTTTTTAGGTGCCTTTGTTATCACTGTGCTATGAGAACAAATATTTTTGGGTACAGTCAGACCCACTCTGGGACTCAAAGATTTCTTTTCTAGTTTAGCATCTAACTGTCACCCCCCCTTTTACAAAACTTTACCTATATATTTGTTACAGGCTACGGTCAGCATTTATGTACAGACTATTACAATACTTTACATGTACCTTTGTTATCAGGTCATTACCTAGATGTTTGTCATTGCTGTGTCTCATACTATACATGTACATGTCTTAAACAAGTTGAGCTACAGTGTCATTGACACTTTCATTTATGTCTACCTCTCCAATATTGTATTTACTAAAGGAATTCTTTTTTATATTTCAATACTTTGAAGTGTAGTATTATATTTTTAGCTTAACCTGACTTTGCGTGTAGAAGTCTTTGAGTCTGTTCATATTTCTTTTAGCTCAGTCTACACCCCATAGTTCTTGTCAGATCATCACAAAATTTCATATGCAGGTTTGCAGTCATGTCTAGATGAGAACGTCCCCTTTTCATCATGATTGGTCAATCGTGAATGCTACGTGAATCCAAAACCCCAAAATCTTCAGCACAGTCTACAGGTCACATTTATGAAGAGATTTCATTGTAACTTGGTAGGGTGACTCTGTATAATGTCTAAATGAGAATGCCTCCTTTTGGTCGTAATGGGTTCACTGTGACGGCCGAAG